>PVKH010003527.1:0-24805 GCA_004027955.1 Chaetophractus vellerosus
TATTTGTGAATTTTCCCCTTCTCCCTCTGTTACTGATTTCTGCTTAATTCTGTTGTGGCCAGAGAATATACATTGTTTGATTTTATATTTTTAAATTTATTTATTTATTTATTTATTTATTTATTTATTTATTTATTTATTTATTTATTATACATCCCCCCCCCCTTTTTTTTTTGCTTGTTCTTGCTGTGTTCATTTTTTTTCTCTGCGTTCCTCTGTGTCTGCTTGTCTACCCCTGCTGGGGCGACCTGCCGAGTCAGCTCACCGGCACGGCGGCCTGCCTGCTCGTGGGGGCTTGCCCTTGCTCGCGGGGGCTTGCCTTTGCCCGTGGGGGCTTGCCTTTTTGCCTGCCTGCAGGGGCTTGCCTTTGCCCATGGCGGCATGCCCCGCCCGCGCTGGCTTGCCTTCTGGAGGCAGTTCGCCCATTGGAGGAGGCCCAGGGACCAAACCCGGGGCCTCCCATGTGGTAAACTGGTGCCCCTACCAACTGGGCTATACAGCTGGCCCCTTTTTAAATTTATTGAGACTTGTTTTTTGACCCAACATATCTGTCCTGAAGATTGATCCATATGCGCTCAAGAAGAATGTGTATTCTATTTTTGTTAGGTGCTATATATGTTCTATATATGTTTGTTAGGTCTAATCGGCTTAGTGTATCATTCAACTACTACACTTTCTTATTGATCTTCTTATTAGATGCTTTAAAAATATTGCAAGTGGTCTCCTACTATTAACGTAGAACCATCAATTTCTCCCTTCAAATCTGTCAGTATTTGCTTCATGTATTTTGAGGCTCTGTTTTTAGGTGGATATATGTAATTGTTACATCTTCCTGTTGAATTGTCTCCTTTATCAGTAGGTAGTGACCATCTTGGTCTCTCATAGCTGTTTTTTATTTAAAGATTATTTTATCCAATATTAGTATATATACCCCAGCTCTCCTTTGGTTACTACTTTCATGATATATATATATAATGAAACTTGTTCATAAAGTTCCCCAATATTTAAAAAAATATATTTATTTATTTATAAACACTCCCCCCCCTTGCCATTTGTGCTCGTTGTCTGCTTTTTGTGTCCATTCGCTGCATGTTTCCTCTGTGTCTGCTTATCTCCTTTTGTTGCCCATGGCATATATTTTTTTCCATGCTTTCACCATCTGTCTACTTGTTTCTTTGACTTTAAGGTGAGTCCCTTGCAGAAAGCTTATAGTTGGGTTATGCTTTTGTATCCATTCTGCTAATCTCTGCATTTGACAGGAGAGATTAATCCATTTACATTTGAAATCACTACTGAAAATTCAGGCCTTTCTTCTGCCACTTTGCTATTTAGCCTTTGCAAGTCTTATAGCTTTTTTAACTTACTTCCATTAAAGCCTATGTTTATATTTATTTGCTTTCTTGTGTTGTACCATATTGAGTGCCTTCTCATTTCTAGCTGGATATATTTTTCATATATTTTCTTTAAAATTTAACATCCTAAATCTATAACAATCATATTTGGTTTGATACCAACTTGACTTCAATAGCATACACATACACTTTTCCTATACCCCTCTGTCCCGGGAACTTTTTTTGTTCTTGTTACCACTTATATCTTTGTACATTGCATGTCCAAAACCAAAGATTTATGTTTACTTTTTATGCCTTTGCATTTTAGCACCTGTAAGAAATAAGAAGTGGCATCATATACCAACATTATAATACAATAATACTGGCATTTATAACGACCGAAATGGTTACCTTTATCCAATGTCTTGATTTCTTTATGCTGCTTTGAGCCACTGTTGTGTCTTTCCTTGAGACTGAAGAACTCCCTTTAGCATTGCTTATAAGGAAGGTCTTGTGGTGATGAACTTTTGTTTATCTGGGAATGTCTTAATATCCCCCTCCTTTTTGAAAGAAAGTCTTGCTGGATATGGTTGGTAGTTGTTTTCTTTCAGCACTTTAAGTATTTCAACTCACTGCCTTCTTGCCTCCATGGTTTCTTTCTGATTAGGAATCAGTACTCAATATAATTGGGACGTCCTTGTACATCACACATTGCTTTTCTCTTGCAGCTTTCATAACTCTCTCCTTGTCCTTTGATTTTGATAGTGTGATCAATATATAATAGGGTATATTTTTCTTCATGTTTATCCTGTTTGGGGTTCTCAGATGTGCATATTCAAACCTTTTTCTAAGTTTGAGAAGTTCTCTATTATTATTTCTTTGAATATTCCTTCTGCCCCTTTCTCTCTTTCTTCTCCTTCTGGGACTCCCATAAATCATATATAGGTATGCTTGATGGTGTCCCAGAGATGTCTTAGGCTATTTATACTTTTAATAATTCTTTTTCTTTCTGCTTTTCAGCCTGACTTATTTCAATTGTCTTGCCTTTAAGTTCTCTGATTTTTTCTTCTGCCAGCTCCAATCTGCTTTTTACAAATTTGTGTGTTATCCTTGTACAGGGGCCATGCTAATCGTCACTGTATTGTTCCAATTTTAGTATACGTGCTGCCAAAAGTGAGCATGTCCAATCTGCTTTTTAAACCCTTCTGGGAATTTTTCATTTCAGTTTTTGTGGTCTTCAACTCTAGTAGTTCTGATTAGTTCCTTTTTAGAATTTCTATCTCTTTACTAAAATTCTCATATTGTTTATTTATTTTTCTCCTGATATCCTTTAGTTCTTTTTCTGTATTTTCCTTCATCTCGTTGAGCATTTTTAATATCATTTTTTTAAAAGGTCTTTGTTTGGTATGTTCACTTTCCTGTCTTCTTAGTTGGTGTTTTCTTCCTATGGATGGTCCATCATTTCCTGTTTCTTTGTCTTGTACTCTTTTGTTGCACACTGTACATTTTAATACTTTAGAATGTTAACTCTGGGATTTATTCCCTGTGATGTCTGCTTCTTGATTTTGTAACCAGCTGGTGATACGACAGAGATCTTGATCATCAGCCCTCCTATCAGAAAGATCTGCCCAAGATGAATGTAGAGTGCATGGTCCTCACTGTCTTTTTTGGGCCTGTGCCTTGTCCTGGGCTTGTGCTTGTTAGGTGATTTGGAGTTCCCTTGTTTATAGGAGTTTAAATACCCCATTTATTTCCCAGGAGACAGGTTTCCCTCTCCTAGGTATTTAAGCAGGCAAGACTTTGCCCCAGACTGTCCACTTCTATAGTTTCTTTCATTGTCTCAAGCTACTTTTCCCTGGAGGGCACATAGGAGCAGAGTTTCACAAGTCAGTCTATCCCTGATGAAACTGGGCCTGCAACCCACAAAGGGGGTGCAGACCATCTCCAAAGTGCCCTGGGGAGGGGATCAGGAAGGGTGTCAAGAGCTTCTTCCATGGCCTCCCAAAGCTGAGCTTTCTTGAGTTGCCCAACAAAAGCAGCCTTTGAACTTGTTCTCGCAGTTGATGAGGAAGCACTGCATCTTTAAGTACCCTCTGCTGTCCCCTTTCTCAGGGGCAGGTTGGAACAAGTCACTAATCAAAAGCTGTGATCAGCAATCAGCTATGCCCACTGCTGGTCTTGGGGAAAAGAATTTTTATGTCCCTTTCTGTTACCAGTGAGTTAGCCAGGGGCTGTACCCCACAGTGGTCTGCCACGAGAGTAGGGGTGGGTGCCAATAACTGCAGTGCAGAGCACATTTACTGGTCTTTACCATAATTTACCCCTCTTCCCTGGATGCTGTACAGTGTTCTACTGACCTCCAGAGTTTCAAAATAGTTGTTTCAGACAGTTGCTGCCTGTGCTCCCTACTCTACCATCTTCCCACAATCCTCCACCAGCATTGCTTCTTTGTATCCCCCACAGCACCAGGCAAAGTGCCCAATACCTAGGAAGAGCTTACTAAATGCCTGCTGAGTTGAGAATGGAAGGATTATGTGCCAAAAGGGAAGTTGGAAACGGGGGGCCCAAGCAGTGCTCTGAAAGGCCAGCTATGTAGAGCAGCAGGTGGCAAACTATAAATTTAAAATTCACTGTCATCCAGCCAGTGGCCTGCTGCAGCCATGGACAAGGGCTGACTTGATCAGCTTTAGCTCTTTTGTTTCAGGCCATCCACCTTCCAAAGAAGTGCCTGCCGGGAAGTACCCATTCATAGTCACCTCTGATGATGGACGGAAGGTTCCTGTGGTCCAAGCCTATGCTTTTGGCAAATACCTGGGCTATTTGAAGGTTGAGTTTGATGAAAAAGGAAATGTCATCACTTCACATGGAAATCCCATTCTTCTGAACAGCAGCATTCCTGAAGGTATATGAAATTCAGGAGAATGTCCCGCAAACCAAATATTAGGTGGCTGGATTGTGTGTATGTGTGTGTGTGTGTGTGTGTGTGTGTAGTGCTTCAGAAGAAGACTATAACATTTTGGAAGAACTTGGCCACTCCCTTGAATTTACCCTCTTGATGAACAAGGAGACTTAAAACATGCCAAAAATCCCCATTTGCTTCTCCAAGTCCTCTCAGCATCACTCCTGCTTCTACCTCTTAAAAGCTTTTTACCCTGTCATGGGAAAGCCATTATCAAGTTGTGCCCAGAGAAGAGTTGATTACTGAAGTAAAAGGGTTCAAACTGCCCCACGCAGGGCTCAAATCCTGATTCCACCACTGAGAAGCAAGTTGCCCGGTCTCTAAAGACCTGTTTATCTATCAGGTAAGGGAGTTCACCCTGTTTTGTCAAGGACTCAGGGTAAAAAATACATTTTATGTCATCCATATTCACGTAGTATATGTGAACATACTCCTATCCTTCTCTCTAACTTGACCCTTTCTGTTCACCATGATCCATTTGAAGAAGAATGGGCAGTTAGGTGCCATAACACAGACATCTCAGTAAGCTGGTGGGGGGAGGGCCCGGTACCACACAGAGAGTGATGGCCCAGAAGAACCTCAGCAGGCCCATCACACCTGCCACAAAAACTTTCATAGCACCTCCCTCCACCACTACTCATACTATCCCAGGTGGGCCAACAGGTGCGCATACAGATGTGATGACTTAATGTTAAAACATTCAGTGTGTCATTAAATTAAGATCCATTCTAGGCCATATTACCAGGAAACAAAATGGAGCCTCCTAAGGAAATGTTATGGTCAAAACCAAAACATACACATTTATGGCAAAGAAATGTGTACTCACAAAAGGTAAACTAGATGATACTTGATTCCTTCTTGAGAATTTAGCTCTGCTTTAACTGTAGACTTTTTTTTTTCCCTTTTCTAGATCCAAGCATAAAAGCAGACATTAACAAATGGAGGGTAAAATTAGATAATTATTCCACCCAGGAATTGGGGAAAACAATTGTCTATCTGGATGGCACCACTCAATCGTGCCGCTTTAAAGAATGCAACATGGGCAACTTGATTTGTGATGCTATGGTGAGTCGTCCACAGGAACAGAAGGCCTGTGCCTAGGGGAAGAGAAAAGGAGAAAGGGAGGAAGGAGAAAAGGAGGAAGGACAAACTGATGTAGAATTGGGGATTTAAGGGGCCGGCTCGATAGCCCAGTGGATAGGGCGCCGGCATACCACATGGGAGGCCCCGGGTTCGATTCCCGGGGACCTCTCCTAGCGGGCAGACCGCCTTGAGAATGGCAAGCCACCATGGGCGGGCTGGAGCCGCCGTGGGCAGGGCAAGAAGCTGCCACGGACAGGGCAAGAGCCGCCACGGGCAGGGCAGGTCACCCGCGGATGGAGCGCGGCCAGCCACCCGCGAACTGAAAGCCGGCCGTGAACGGACGCAGAGACCGCCCACAAGCGGGGAAAGCCGCGCCTGCGCAGTGACCAGTCTCGGCGCGTCGCCGCAGCGGGGGGAAGGGGAGATATGTAATAAAATAAATAAATCTTAAAAAAAAAAAAAGAATTGGGGATTTAAAAAAAATTAGTGACTAAATAAAGGTGTGGCACTGCTTTACAGTGTGTGCCTTGGGAAGGTGCCTGAAATATTTTAGGTGACTGTCAGTTGATTGCTTTACAAGAACTGAAGCCCTTACAGGGTTTCTGTTTGGGGTGATGAAAAAGTTTTAGTAATAGATGGTGGTGATGGTAGCACAATTTTATGAGTGTAATTAATATCAATGAATGAAAGTGGTTAAAATGGAAAATTTTGTCACACATTACAATAAAAATAAAAAATAAAAAAGGGAGAACGGAAGCCTTTATTTTAAGGTGTTCATCTTGGATATCTGCATTTCAGATGTTGCTTTCCTTTTATAAAAATGATCAGAACACACAGACAAACTCTGCTACCCTGAAAATATAGACACACTAGATAAAACATACTCACTTGTGCCTAACTTGGCCAGATTGTTTTTTAGCTTGGCTGCAGAGAACCTATATGTGACTGGGACCCCCTTCACAAGTGTAGAATGACACACAATTATAATGATATTAAGTTCTGTGACAGAAAAATCACCCCATGAAAAGCACTTCTCTGTCCATTTGTCTGGGTCAGACTAGCCATAGTACCCCAGCCCAGTGGGGGGCTTGCTGAGCCAAGGTCCCCTAGGTCAGATTCACCATCCCCACATGTTCAAAGCCCATACCCAGGACAACCATTTCTTGATCAGTGCTCAGGACTATGCCTGGTATACAAGTGCAATCAGTAAAAGTTTGTCAAGTAAATGACAATGTTCATGCTTTCCAAAATGAGACCAATGTTGGCTCCTCAGCATCAAGTAGTCTGTGTGAGAGAAGTAGCTAAAGAGAGTCTGGTATATAATGTATAGCAACACGTCTGGAAAGAAACACCCTAGGCTGCTATGGTGCATACTCACTCACCTCTCTCTATGAAGCTGAGGCAAGTGTAAGAGAACTTTTGTTTTTTGTGCTATTATTTTTTTTCAACTGAAAATGTATTCATGTATTTCTTGAAACTAAACATATATTTTGTAAAAGAAAAGAAGGAACCTCATTCTCCCCAGTTTCAGGAGACTGCCTCTGTGCCTCCAAAATTGGCAACTTTGGGGTTGGCTAGGGGCACAGACATGAGGCTGGGGTTCTCTGGCAAGAGGTCTGGGGTAGAATAAGCCTTAGGGTCCTGCCCTCAGGAGCAAGCATGGGGCATATTTGCCCTGAAGGAGACTGTGGAGGAGCAGCACTGCAGGCCCCTCTGCATGGGAAGCCCAGTCCTGACACCAGGGCTAAACCTGAAAACATCTCATGGAGGACCACTGGCCTGAGAGTACAGGGCTCATCAGAGAAGGGGCTAAGAACTCCCTGTTCCTAAGAGCTGAAACATAACAAAGGCAGTTCAACAGGTCTGACATGGGACTGGTCACAATATCTTGTTTTTGCTTCTCAGAGCATAAAACTAGTTCTGACTAATTATATTTGAGAAATCTCTGGGAACACAGGAGCAGGGGAAAAGCTTTATTTCCTCAGAAGAACTAACTTAAACTCCTGGAAGTGATCCTAAATTAGAAAACCAGAAAATCTAATGTAAAGCTGTGCTCTTGTTGCAGATTAACAACAACCTTAGACATCCAGATGAAACGTCCTGGAACCATGTGTCCATGTGCATTATAAATGGAGGTGGCATTCGGTCACCCATTGATGAGCAAAACAATGGTATGCTCCCCAGGCTCAGGGTCCTCCGCTCAACAGCGGTCTCTCTCTGATGCTGCTTTCTCACTGGGTCTCCTGCCCTGACCATGCCATATCCATGGACAACCTCAGCTCATCTCTGCTGCCAGCTCCATACCAAATGTCAGTTCTTTAGGTTTGAGTTAGCTGCTACACAAGTCCAGTGTCTAACCCAAAGAATGCATGCATATTTTGTATGTTCTTATATGTATCTGCACACAGATGCAGTATCTAGGGTTAGTGGCACCCAAGGTTGGTCTAAATTTCTTACTCACAAAACTAAATATTAATTGTTGCCGATTTATGCAAAATATTGACAGCTTCTACCTGGGAAGATAAAAACAAAATCACCAATCTTCTGTACTAGAAAAGACATATCACTGGATAAAATTGTTATTTTAGTGTATATTTGAAGATATCCAAGACATTCTTTCAGCCCTCCCTCATATACTGTCAAAAACAGTATAGTGTAAGCCCCAGCTTGTCTCATTGTCACACAACAGGGACAGAGAGCAGGGACACAGTGCCTATCTGGAGGAACTGAACAATGCTTAACAATCCACTGGAGATCCAGCTCCAAATCAGGAGAGTCAAAAAAGAGCATGGTCAACTTTTGAGTTACAGTCATTTATAAGCTTCTACCATCTTGCCCAGTGGTAGAGGGCAGGGCCAGAGGCCTCTTGAATCCATTCCCTCCTAAAGTGGCAGGAACCATGTAGACACAGCTGACGCTGCTCCAAAAACCTCCCCATTACCCCCTCATCACCTCTCACAGCCCTACTGGGAACTGGGCTTAAAGTGAGAATTTTCTCAAGCTGTTTTCCTTCTTGCCTCGTCTGGGCTACCTTCAGGCACAATTACCTGGGAGAACCTGGCTGCTGTGCTGCCCTTTGGAGGCACCTTTGACCTGGTCCAATTAAAAGGCTCCACCATGAAGAAGGCCTTTGAACACAGTGTGCACCGTTATGGTCAGTCCACAGGAGAGTTCCTGCAGGTGGGCGGTAAGTCACAATTCTTTGGGGCCAACCCTTCTGTCTTAGTTTTCTAGGACTGGTGTAATAAAGTCCCACAAATGGGATGACTTGAAACAACAGAAACTTATTGTCTCATAGTCCTGGAGGCTAGAAGTCCGAAATCAAGATGTCAGAAGGCCGTTCTCCCTCTGAGGTCTGTAGGGAAGAATCTCCCTCCTGGCTTCTGGTGGTGGCCAGCAATCTTTGATGTGCCTTGGCTTGAGGCATAACTCAGTCTCTGCCTCCATTGTCAGCTGACAGTCTTCTGTGTGCCTGTGTGTATATCCTCTCTTCTTCTTACAAGGATACCATTATTGGATTAAGAGTCCACCCTACTCCAGTGTGACCTCATTTTAACTTTCCTAATTCTATTTCTAATGACCTTATTCCAAATAAGGTCACATTCTGAGGTACTAGGGATTAGGATTTCTTATCAGTTTGAACGACACAATTCAACCCATAACACCATCCAAGGTGATAGAGGATTTCCTGCTGGCTAGCTCAGCTCCCCCCTTACCAAGACGTCAGTGGCCAGGCTTGTTTGTGTTTGCCCCTAACCAACACAAATACATAGTTCCTTTCAAAGATTGTGGGCTCCCAGATCCACTGAGATCAGGTCAGGGTCAAAGCCCCAAGGCCTTGGCCATGAGTTATATTTGCCAAGTCTGTTTGGACATCAGTTGGGCCATCTCTAGGAGCTGGCTCTCCAAATTCTAAGCAGGTCAGCTGCCCTAAGGTCCAGTTTCTATTAAAATCCTAGTTGTTTAAACATTCAATATTCTTTGTAAAAAAAAAAAAAAAAAAAAAAACAAAACATCTCTCATCTGTTCCACTTATAATTGCCTGGAACCATGCAGAGGTCCAAAGGAATGTAGTGTCCAATCAGTATTTACAAGGATAACTTCTGGGAGGGGCAGCGTGCTGTGTAGATACACTGGAACACCTGATTCTAGTTCCCTACAAGGCCTCAACCTCTTCTGACAGCAGTAAAAGAACCTCTCCCCTGCTTATTTCACAGGTTGCAGTGAAGACTGAATGCAAAGAAATGCTTCACCATCTGCCAAGCTCTATGAAACACCTTTTTGTTGTTATTTAATTCAACAGTACAGTGAAGTCACCTTTAGGTTAATAATCCTTTTTCACACTGAAACTATATTCTGGCCTCACTTTTTTTTTCAACTTTAGATTATGGCCCCACTTGATGGGTGCTGCTGTACTGTAGCTGCTTTGCCAGGTCCTTCCTCTACAGGACACCTTACTGTTGGGACTAACTGGCTGCCAGAAGCAGTGGGGCCCTGGCCTGCTGCCTGTGGGGTAACCCAGACATTTTGCATTTTTCTAGAAGAAAGTCAAGGGAATAGCAGTGTTTTGATGTTCCAGTAAAGTACTGCTTTTTGAAAGTCGCCAATCCTGAATTATTACTATTTAGTAGACTTTGAAATTCTAAGAAATTCTCTGTGCCTCTCTCATCTATTTCTCATGTCCAAAGCCACTGAACCAAATCTGTACCAATTAATTCAGGATTTTAAAGAAGAAAAAAAGATGTAGTTTCTCCCCTCAGAATCACCCCTTGCCTATTCTGTTTTCCTTCAAAGGGTTCTCAGACCTCCTGGAAGGACTCAGAGATAAACCTAACAGAGAAAAGGAGCTGCAATGTTACATCAACTTTCTTCATGAAATTTCACTCAAGCTCCAACTAAATGAAAATCAAGCCCAGTGCTCCCTTTCGAGATCTTGGCCAAAATCCCTTTCTTAGAAAACAGATATCTCCCTTTGGATCCAATGAAAATGTACAGAATCATTTCTGTTCTAGGAATCCATGTGGTTTATGACCTTTCCCGAAAACCTGGAGACAGAGTGGTCAGCATAGATGTTCTTTGCACCAAGTGTCGAGTGCCCAGTTATGAGCCTCTCAAAATGAATGAGAGCTATAAGGTGGTTCTTCCAAACTTCCTCGCTAAAGGTGGAGATGGATTCCAGATGATAAAAGATGAATTACTAAAACATGACTCTGGTAAGCACAAATGTCTCTTCCTCTCCCTATTCTCCCTATCCCAAAAGTACTTAAGAACAACAGAATAGAGATGAGAAGGCCGCTACTCATAATGCCTAGAAGGGCAAAGCCAGAAACCAGATCCTGCCCATCATCAAGGTGATGTTCTCTCCCCGAAGACTGTGGTGTTCTGGGGCTTGCTGCTGGTGATCACTGGTTCTTGGTTTCTCTATCACATGGCAGTGCATATGGTAGGCTCTCCTTTCTCTTCTAGGTTCTGTTGACTTTCAGCTTCTGGCTGCTCCCTCTTGCTTTCTGTCTCTGTCTCAAAGCCTTAAGTTATTTCAATAATAATGCTAACTACAGTCTCGTCAAAATAGGCTATGGGTATGGTCTGTCCTGGGGCACAATTCCCTTGTGGATCTGTGAAATCTAGAAATCAAGTTATCTGCTTCCAATATACAATGGAAGGATAGGCATAGTATATATAAACAATCACATTCCAGAAGAAGAAATTGGAAGAAAACAGGAGCCCTGGGTCCCAGACAAGCTGAAAATCTAGTGGGCAATCTCCATTAGATTTCAACGTCTGAAAGTCATCTATGGATTGATGTTTTTCTCCTCTGGGCCTGAAAGAGCAGCAACGCCACTCTTACTACCAAATCTGTATTAGTCAGGGTTCTCCAGGGAAACAGAACTGACAGGAGATTTCATATATATATATATATAAAACGTAAATATTATGGGATTATAGGAATTGGCTCACGTGACTGTGAAGATGGGCAAGTCCAAATTCTGTAGGGCAGGCCGCAAGCTGGGAACTCTGATGAAAGTTTTCAATAAATTCCCCAGGAGAAGCTGGCTGACTGAAGTAGAGATGGAAATTCTTCCTTCAGACTGATGAAACCATCAGTTCTCCCTTTAACGCCTCAACTTATTGGATGAGACTTCTCTCGTTGAAGGCAATCTCCTAAATTGATTGTAGAAGTAATCAGTCATAGATTCTACATAGAAGTAATGCAGTCACAGATTACTGATGATTAAAATCTTCAAAATATCCTCATGGTAACAATCAGGCCAGTGCTTGCTTGACCAAACAGCTGGACACCCAAACCTAGCCAAGCTGACCCATGAACTTAACCATCAAAGTGAGTATGTGTCTGCCCCTCCCCCAGCACAAACACCCAACCATCCCACCCCAGGGGGAAATCATTTTTAAGTAAAAAATATTTTTAAGTCTTATAAGTACATATGAACAGCTATTTAGATTGTGAGATATATATCAGTTTTGTACTTATATAAAAATCACATTTCTAGAACTTTAGGTTAGAGGTGGGAAAACCAGCATGTTAAATGATCTAAATTTTCTTTCTTGGAGAAGCTTTTAGTGTGAATAGGTTGGTAGGAGTGGTGTGGATATGCCCTACCCATTTTAGCACACTGAGTTGGTATAGCAAATTATAGGAATAACCATACCTGACCCACTTGGTATTTTCAGCAGCATTGGGGGTCACTTTTAAGAAACCTACTGCCTCGTGTGCATAAACTCCACCAACAAGGGGCACACTTAACCTTCCTCCTCAGGGCAGAAGCCAGCATGCTTACAAGACTGTACAGCATTTCACATCTCAAGGAAGGAACTCACCCGGGTTCATCCTCAGTCTTATTATGGTGGGACTGCCAGTTTTGCTTCTTATTCCAAAAAGGGTGGAGGGCATAGCTAAGCCAAAGGAGTCAGCCTTCCTGGGAGGAAAGGGGGTAGCTACTCTGTTCATTCCATGATAAGAGATCAAAGGGCAGGTTTGAGAGTTTTCTTTTGAGCATCACATGAGACCAAGAGGCTGATGACTGAGCATCACCTGGCACCATTCTGTTCACCCAACCCTAGACTAATAAGTGTTGTAGAGAAGGAGCCCAGGCAGAAGAGGGAGGGAGTTCTGGTCCGGAGGGTTTTCAGTCCTGACAATTAGAATCACCTGGGGAGCATTTTAAAGCCTACCAACGCCGTGGCCAAACTATAAGAGATTCTAATTTAATTGGTCTGGGGTGAAACCCAGGCATCAATATTCTTAAAAATCTCTTCCAATGATTCTAAGGCACAACCAAGGGTGAGAATCACTGCAGAGAAAATCGTCATTTTTTAAATATTGGTATTTTTAAAGTAAAATTCTGTTGGGTCCCCATTGCCTTCTGTTGGATTTGTTAAAGCTACAGGCAATTAGTATTTTTTTTTTTAACCAAATGAAGCCTCCATTGTTCCAGCATCAATTATGTGAAAATGATTGAGCAGGCAAGTCAAAACCACTCAACTAATTGCCCTTGACCCAGTTCTCTAATTCCCTTGTTTTGGAATGTTTCAAAGGCTATGCTGTTAATAGCCTCTTCCTCGAGTTATTTATCTGATACTGAACAATGGGCACATTTCACAGCTGGAACACGAAAAAGCAATCAATTCTTTGCACTTATGATCACTACTGTTCTTGTCTTCTATGGCACTTTATTCCTGCTTATGAAAGAGTATCTTCCCTTTTATAATTACAAGGGACTTTAGAGAAATATATTGCTCCCCCACCCCCTATTGCTAATTGATATTTTTTCTGGTTAAAATAATGTATGTATTTTTCTAGGTGACCAAGATATCAGTGTGGTTTCTGGATACATCTTAAAAATGAAAGTAATTTATCCAGCAGTTGAAGGTCGGATCAAGTTTTCTGCAGGAAGTCATTACCAAGGAAGCTTTCCTTTAACAGCTCTTTTATTTTTGGCAGTAAGCTTTGTTTTATATCAATAGCTAAAAGTTTTTCTTGCCATTCATTAATGCCTCGGAACAGCATTTTTTTTTCAAGTGAGGTTCAAATCTGCATTTTAGGACCTGGCTTTGTAATGGCTAGAAGGCTCCTAGAAGCTGAAGCTTACAGCATTAAAAGGAAGAGACTGACATCATCACTCAGGGTCAGCCACTTGGGACAGAAAAGGAAATTAAAACAGGGCCCTATGAGGGAAAGGTCAGCCAGCTTTAGTTTTCACATCCAAATTTTTATAAAAAATTTTTTTAAAATTTAAAACTATCAAAATCATTTCTTTTCTACCCATGCTAATCCATCAAACAACTTATGTTTACATAGAACTTTATAATTTACAAGGGGTTTTTAAGTACAACTTTCTTTGATGGGTGAGGCAGGTATTTTTATCATTTACAGATGAGAAAACTGAAGTTCAGAAAGAGACCATTTGTTCAAGACCTACGTCTTTTCACCTCACGTCAAGCATTTTCCAACTATATCAAGTTTCTGTACAGAGTGATATTTAATAGTATCCTCTCTTTGTAACTATCAACGATCCTAAACTCATGGATGACAAATCTCTGCTTTATTTCTGGTCTCTATTTTTTTTTCCCTTTATAAGCTCCTGTTGTTATCTTGTGTTTAATGGACTAATCAAGAGTAGCATTCTCTCTTACATCACCCATGTGCCTTTAATTAATCAGGGAACAAAACTGTACAACAGGTAATGGGAAAGGTCAGAGGCTGAAAAAGCAGTTAAGGGGCAGGGGAGAAAAGGGAAGGAAGAACTGGACACCCAGGACAGATTCATATTATGGAAAAGAAAGAGTTGACATTTAGATTTGTTAAATATTTATTGGAGAAGGAGTAAGCAGCATGGTACCTGCCACAAAGTATTAGCTATTACTAATTTTATGATTTATTCAGCTCTGCCCTTGTTTTTTCCTGCTCCCTAAAGTTAAGGTGCCATGAGAAGAGAACATTCTAAGATGAGCCATAATTCTAAACCTATAACTGCCCCTCTCCAGGAAAATGTCAGCACTGCACTTACCCAGACACACCAAATACACACACACAGTTATGGAAATCCAGAGGGGATTTTAAATGATAGTCACAATGATATTCAAAAGATATCATTTATAAATCAGCTCTTATCCCAACAATCACTCCAAGTCATTCTCAAACCCAGATATGAGAATCTTGCCCAGGTGTGAGTCCCTCTTAGAGTGTGCTCAGGAAATATCCAGACTAATGGAATGTTTTACACCCAAAGAACAAATACTTGTTTTACGAGGTAATGGAACCATGTGAGCCTTGCAGCATCACGTAAGTGATTTAACAAGAAATGGGAGACTTTGCCTTAAAAACTGTAAGCAAACAACAGCTGCAGATTCAGAGGAGGGGCATGCTTATTCATGTTTACAAATATTAAGTACTCTTAATTCAAAATATACTTTTAAACTTCATGGACTTTTTACAAAGAATATTGCAGTAAATAATGCCCTTGGTTCTAAGTATATGCAGATTAGCTATAAATAAAGATGTCAATAATATAATAATTAGTGAAAATTAGAGAAAGGTTTATTTGGAATTAATTTTTATGCTTGGCCAGTAAAATATGATTAATCCTATTGATCGTAATTTTTTTAACAAGATTTTTGTAAGTTTTCTGAATATGTGTCTATGAATTGTGCAGCAGTATTTAAGAAATGACCTTGAACCACTTTGCAATTGTATATTTCAAACAATAAAGTTGAGGATACCTCCCTGGTCTTTGGTAGTTATTTTTCCTCCCAAACACCTGTAACCCAGTAAAATATGGTTGAAGGAAAGCTCTTTGACATTTTATCACTAGTATCATTTCTCTTAATCATAATAAGCCTTTGTCATCTAACAGCTCCCAACCTTCTTGCAAAAAAACAAGAGAAAAAAAATGCATGCAATTTTTAGGAAGAAAAACAAGGGATATTTTAAGTAAGACTACTGAATTTTCTGGCTTTGATATACAGAATCTAATGTAGAAACTGTTTTGAGGCATATAGTGATTGCCCAAAAATGAAGATGCCAAAGTGTTAAGGATTTTAATGAACTTACCTGGACTGGTTGTGTGCGTATGGATTTTCCTTAAGCATAATGATAACACAGTAGACTAGTTTTGTTACACAGTTGCTCCCTCAGGGAGTATGTAGCCCCATGGATGCCCAAATTAAGAAAAGATCCCCTCCTTCTGGTGCACGCAGCCCCACACTGAGGCTTGATGAATGGAGTGCTGGCTGAATTTCAGGCTCCAATCCTCCTTGACTGGAGCCTTGTGCAGGCATGATTTATACAATCAGCTGAGACAGCCCTCAAGCAACTAGCAGCTTCTGTGTTATTTCTATACTGTAAAATAGAATTCATTTTGTAAGTTGATTTGGCTCCAAACAAAAGGAACCAGTTTCCCTAGCTAATGCAGTCAAAAGGAGGAACTTTTGTAACATAAATTGGGGGAATCTCAAATGTAGTGGCTATTACTTCTGAGGCCTCTATTTCTGAATTAAATACTTTGTGAAAAACATTTAGTAATAAATAAACTAGTTAGGTTATGAAAACAACTCTAAACTATGTCAAGGACACCTGGCATATGAAAAACAGCAATGGAAATTGTGCTAGGTCCATTATTCATCAGGAATCTTGATTGCAAAAATAAAAACTTGTAAGCATAGACATCAGAAGGATATTAGCTAGCTCTCAGAATCATCAAGAAGCTTGGAGAGCCAGGTCTATATAGAAAATGGACAGCAAGCAAGGAAAGGGAGGCACAGCGAAAATCCTGCCACAGGAACCCTGGTGCTATAGGTCTTGGATCAAGTCTGCAGTGCTGTGGGGTTTGCCTCTACCACAGCTCCCACTCACAAGGGCCTTGGGCTATCCTTGTGCCTTGGTATCGTGCCTTCATCCAGATGGGGGCATCAAATTAGCTAAGCCTGAATTACATGCCCGAGTTGTCTTTCATAAAGATAGAAGGCTGAGTGAGGAGTTAACTCCCAGGCTTTTGGCTTCCATAGTGAAAATCAGCACCCTTTCTCTCAATAAACTTGGAATTCCTCCCAATAAGGATGTTCTAATTCTAGGCAGTAAAAAATGACAAATGACCCCTGTAAATACTCTGAGAATTTCAAGTTCAACAAATATATATGAAATTAGTTGGAGGACTCTCACTTCCCAACTTTAAAGCATATTACTCAGCTACAGTGGTGGAAAAAACAGCATGGTACTGGCATAAAGACAGATTGACCAATGGAATCAAATCGAGAACTCAGAAATCAGAGATCATACAACTCAACAGTAAAAGGGCAAGCAATACAATTAAAAAATGAGCAAAAGATTTAAATAGACATTTCTCCAAAGAGGAAATACAAATGGCCAAAAAGCACATGAAAAAATGTTCCATATCACTAGCCACTAGGGAAATGCAAATCAAAACAAGAATGAGTTATCATCTAACACCGCAAAGAATGGCCATTATTTAAAAAACAGAAAACAGTAAGTGCTGGAGAGGATGTGGAAAAATAGGAACACTCCTTCAATGCTGGTGCAGCCTCTGTGGAAGACAGTTTGGTGGTTCCTCAGGAAGCTAAATATAGAACTGCTGCACAATCCAGCAATTATGCTACTAGGAATATATTCAGAAGAACTGAAAGCAAGGATGTGAACAGATATTTGCTCAACAATATTCAGAGAGGCATTATTTACAATTGCTAAAAGATGGAAACTAAGTGCCCACCAACCGATGAATGGATAAAATGTGGTATATACATACAATGGAATACTATTCAGCTGTAAGAAGAAATGAACTTGGAATGCATATGACAACATGAGGTTTTATGTTGAGGACATATTTTGAGTGTAATAAGCCAGGCACAAAAGGACAAATACCAGGTGGTTTCACTGATATGAACTAAATACGATGGTCTTCAACCACTTCTCAACAACTCCACAACTACTACCTGACCCAAACCACCATCATCTCACCTAAATTATTTGAACAGCCTCCTAATTAAGCACCTTATTGCCACTTTTGCCCCACTTTAGTCTGTTCTCAACACAGCAACCAATGTGCTTCTGTTAAAATATAAGATCATATTGCTTACCTGATCAAAACCTTTCCATCTCACTGAAAGTAAAAGTGACAGTCATCTCACTTCCTGACTTTAAAGCATATTACTTAGCTACAGTGGTAAAAACAGCATGGTACTGGCATGTAGATTGACCAACAGAGCTGAATCGAGAACTCAGAAATAGACTCTCACATCTATAGTCAAGTGATTTTTGACAAGGCTGTCAAGCCCACATAGCTGGGCCAGAACAGTCTATTCAACAAATGGTGCTGGGAGAACTGGATATCCATATTGGAAAGAAAGAGGACCCCTATCTCACAGCTTATACTAAACTCAAAATGGGGGTATGGGAGTGGATGTAGCTCAAGAAATTGAGTGCCTGCTTCCCACATGGGAGGTCCTGGGTTTGGTCCCTGGTGCCTCCTAAAAACAAAACAAAACAAAACAACAAACAAATGAAAAAACCAATTCAGGGGAGCTGATGTGGCTCAGTGGATGAGTGCCAGCTTCCCACATACATGGTCCAGGGGTGGCCCCAGTACCTAAAAAAAAAAAAAAAGGGGGTGGTGGGGTGGTGGGGTGGGGAAGAGATGTAGTTCAAGTGGCTGAGTGCCTGCTTCCCATGTACACGGTCCCAGGTTCAATCCTTGGTACCTTCTTAAAACAAAAAAACCAACTCTCACTGGGGATTGGTTGTAGCTAAGTGGTTGAGTGCCTGCTTCTCACGTATGAGTCCTGGGTTCAATCCCCGGTACCTCCTAAAAAAAAAAAAAGCTCAAAATGGATCAAGGGCCTAAATATAAAAGATACAACCATAAAAATCCTAGAAGAAAATGTAGGGAAACATCTTCAAGATCTTGTGGTAGGCAGTTTTTTCTTAAACCTTACAGCCAAAGCATAAGCAATGAAAGAAAAAATAGATAAACGGGACCTCCTCAAAATTAAGCACATTTGTTCTTCAAAAGACTTTGTCAAGAAGGTAGAAAGGCAGCCTACTCAAAGGGAGAAAATATTTTGAAGTCACATATCTGATAAGGGTTCGATTTCCATGTTACATAAAGAAGTCATACAACTCTAGTAGTAAAAAGACAAGCAATCCACTTAAAAAATGGCTAGAAGACTTGAATAGACATTTTTCCAAAGAGGAAATACAAATGGCTAAAAAGCATATGAAAAATGTTCAATATCACTTAGCTATCTCAAAACTACAATGAGATACCATTTTGCACTTTATAGAATGGACATTATTAAAAACAGAACAAGAGAGCTGATGTGGCTTAGTGGTTGAGTGGTGGCTTCCCACATATGAGGTCCTGGGTTCAATCCCTGGACCCATACCTCAGAGCAAAACAAAACAACAACAAGAAAAAAAAAACAGAAAACTACAAGTGCTGGAGAGGATGTGGAGAAATAGGAACACTCGTTCAATGTTGGTGGGAATGTAGAATGGTGCAGCCTCTGTGGAAGACAGTGGTGGTTCCTCAGAAAGCTGAATAGAACTGTCGTGTGATCTAGAAATTCATTACATGGAATATATTCAGAACTGAAAGCAAGAACATGCATGAACTGACATTTACATACCGATGTTCATAGCATCATTATTCACAATTGCTAAAATATGGAACCAGCTCAAGTGTCAACTGAAGAATGGATAAACAAAATGTGGTATATACATACAACGGCATACTATTCAGCTGTAAGAAGAAATGAATTTGGGATGCATATGACAACAAGGATGAACCTTGAGGATATTACGTTGAGTGAAATAAGCCAGACACAAAGGAACAAATATTGTAGGGTCTCACTAATATGAACTAAATATGATGAGTAAATTCATGGACGTAAACTCTAGAGTAGAGGTTACTAGGAAATAGAATGTGGGTTGAGAATGGGACTTGATGCTTAATGTATGTAGAATTTTTAATAAGGCTTACTGTAAAAGTGTGAAAATGGAGTTGATGGTAACATATTATAGTGAGTATAACTGACTGCTAATTTATAAATCTGATTGTGGATGAGAGGACACAGACGTAGCTGCATCTGTGGATGTAAATGTCAATTGAAAGGAAACTAGAAAATAATCTAGGGAATGTATAACAATGATTTCAGTGGTGGATGAAGATTGTGGTTAATAGTATACATGTAAGAATGCTCTTCTTTTACAAAGTGCTAAGAATATGGTGATACATGGGAAACTTACAACTATTGTAACTTTTGGATGATAGTTAACAGTAATATTGTAATATTTTTGCAGCAATGGCAAAGACGCTATTATACAATTCTAAGAGACAACTACAGGGGGATATAAGAGGGCATGGGATTTTTCCTTTTGGAGTAATGAAAATGTTCTAAAATTGACTGAGGTGATGAAAACACAGCTCTGTGATAAAAATGAGAGCTAGTGAATGTACACTTTGAATGGACTGTACAAAGCATGGGACTGTATAGCATAGGGAATCCAGTGGTGGAAGAGGGACTATGGTTAACAACAAATATGAGAACATTTTCTCATGAACTATAACAAATATAATACTAATAATATGGAGTGTTAATAATTGGGTGGGTTGGGGGAAAATATACCAAATGTAAGATATGGGCTATAGTTAGGTACTGGGGCCAGGGATTGAACCTGGGACCTCGTATGTGGGAAGCTGGTGCTCACCAACAGCTCTCCTGAGTTGGTTTTTTCATTTGTTCGTTTGTTCTTGTCTGTTTTTAGGGGGCACTGGGAACTGAACCTGGGACCTCCCATGTGTGAAGCAGGTGCTCAACTGCTTGAGTCACATCCACTCCCTAGTAGTAATATTTTGATGATGCTCTTTCATAGTTTTTAAAAAATTTATTGAAGTGTATCATCCATACAGGAACATACATAAACTATAAGTGTTCAGTAAACATTGTGAACTTACAAAACAAACATGCATAACATCATACAGGGCTCCCACACATCACCACACCACAAATACTTTGCATTGTTGTGAAACATTTAAGAAATTATGAAAGAGCATCGTCAAAGTATTACTACTAACTATAGTCCGAATCTTACTCCCCTATACATTTTTTTTAAAAAAGGATTTATTTACTTACTTTTATCCATTTTTATCCCTCCGCCCCCGTTTTTGCTCTTTTTGTGTCCATTTGCTGGGCAAATATCTGTGTCCATTTGATGCCCATTCTTCTTTTCATTCTCTTCCTTTCTTCACTGGGATTTGATCCTCGGAACCTCCGATGTGGGAGAGAGGCGTCCTACTGCCTGCGCCACCCTAGTTCCTGTTTTTTCGGCACATCTTGTCTTGGCTCTCCCTTGTGTCACTCTGTTATGTCATCATCTTGCGTGGCTCACAGGGCCTGATGGCTCACCCACTCGCGGGGCCTGGAGGCGCACCCCTGCATGGGGCCTGACGGCCTGCGTGTCTTCTATATATTTTTTTCTTTTTTCTTTTTACCAGGAGATCCCAGAGATCGAACCCAGGTCCATCAATATGGGAGACGGATGCCCAACCACCTGAGCCACATCCATCCCCCTGCTATATCTCTTAAGGTTGACCAAAGATACCTAGAGTTGCAGTCATTTCCCATACCAAACCTAGGGAGAAAAACTAGGTCTGGGGATACATGCATGGTTTCTAATATGGCGAGAGTTTAGCCTACCCTGATTATCACAAAATCAGGACAGTGAGAATATTCACATTCTGTTTCATAGTTTTTAGTTTAGCAGCAGTGCAAGGTGTTGTTGGTTAGATGATGTATGGCAGCCCTGTATGATGATATCCATGTTTATTTTGTAAATTCACAAGTTTTACTATATACTTATTGTTGTTTTCATGTATGAATGATACAGTTCAATAAAATTTTACTTAAAAATAATATAATTAGGGGCCGGCTCAATAGCCCAATGGATAGGGTGCCGGCATACCACATGGGAGGCCCCGGGTTCGGTTCCCAGGGACCTCTCCTAGCGGGCAGACTGCCTTGAGAAGGGCGAGCCGCCATGGGCAGGGCAAAAAGCTGCCACGGACAGGGCAAAAGCCACCACGGGCAGGGCAGGTCGCCTGCTAATGGAGCGCAGCCAGCCACCCACGAACTGAAGCAGAGCCGGCCGTGAATGGAAAGCAGAAGCCGCTCACAAGCGGGGAAAGCCGCGCCTGCGCGGTGACCGGTCTCGGCGTGTCGCCGCAGCGGGGGGGAGGGGAGATATGTAATAAAATAAATCTTAAAAAAAAAAATAATAATAATTATTAACATGGTTCAATTGTGACAAATGTCCATATTAGTGCAAAATATTAATAGTAGGCAAAACTGTGAGGTTTATATGGGAACTTGTACTTTCTATATAATTTTTCTGTAAACCTACAACTGCTTTAAAAAATAAAGCATAACAAAAATAGTTAAATTGTAAAAAAGAAAGAAAAAGATATGGGCTATAGTTAGTAGTAATATTTTGATGATGCTCTTTCAGTTTGTAACAAATGTTTCACAAAAATGTAAAGTGTTGGTGGGATGATGTATGGGAACCCTGTTTGATGATATGCATGTTTATTTTGTAAGTTCACAACTTTTACTCGACACTTATTGTTTATATATATTCATATATGAATGCTATACAAGGCCCTTTGTGATCTGGCTTCCCATTACCTCTCTGACCTTATCACCCTCACTCATCATGATCTAGCCATGCTGTGCTCCTTGATGTTCTTTATATACCACAGGTATAAAACCTCACCTCAGGGCCTTTCCATTTGATACTTCTTTACCTGGAAAACAAGCCCTCATATATCTATATGCATGGCTTGTCTTCTCACCTCCTTCACGTGTTTTTTGTAATGTCCTAGACCATTCTATTTAAAATTGCAGGACCTCCACTCCTCCCCCGTAGCCACCTATACTAGTCCCATTTCCTGTCTCAGATTTTTTTTTTCCTGAGCATTTATTTATTACCTTCTATCATAGCACACAATTTTTTCTATTTATTTACTTACTTACTTATTTATTTTTCTCCATTTGAATGTAGGCTTATAAAGGCACAATGCCTTAACTATTGAGTAAGTGCTCAATAAATACTTGTTAAATAAATCGAATAAATCATGCATAATTTCTTCTCTCATATCCCTCCCTGTCATCTTCCTTTTTAACTTCCAAAGCTCCTTTTCTCCAGCATCACCCTCTCCAGAGAAAATAAAAGATTAATTAACAAAATAACTCCTAAACCCCATTTTATTTTATTGTGCAGAGCAGTTTGACGCTTCTTTATTCTGGATATCTCTGCAAGCAAAAGATCAAATAAAAAATCTTTCTCTAACACAGCTGCCTTCCAACAAAGATTAAAATTTTCAGTCCTCTCCTTCCACACTCAAACACAAAGTGCTTAAAACAGTACCCCTTTCCTTGCCCACTTTTGTCCTTCTACATTAGGGGCCAGGAAACTGTACAGCCTTCAGGGCCAAATTCTGTCTGCCAACAGTTTATTTAAAATTAGAATACATCCACATCCAATACCTGAAATGAAATAATACCCTAATAACATAACTCGACAGAAAAAAAAAATCATAATAGCGAAGTAACAAAAAAGTTTGTGTGAAAAAAACAACTTTTCACCTGATTTAACCGTCTTCTAGGAATCCATGGAGGTTAAAGATTTTTTCCTCTGTGTATATGGCACTGTTGAAGAGATTACTGGTTACATAACACTGAGAGCATATTCTTTGAAATCAAAGTATATCAGACTAGCAAGACCTTTTCATTCAGTGAGTCATTTTTATTCTAGTGTCGACTCTAACTGAAATTACATGTGAATATATCACCATACAGTCTTCTAAGAGCAACAATGGGTAAATTAATCAGTTTTCTGTTTATAAAGAAATTGTAAAATTAAAGCTTTTCAGTATGGTAATAGTTATAATACTATCTTACAATATCCTTTATAAATTTCAAAGTGTCTACCCATCTATTTAATTTCATTTTATCCTTCCAAACAAAAATAATGGTAGCTCTATTGTATGAACACATTTTAAAATGCATTCTTCATGAAGCTCATGCACTAAACACACAAATAAAAATGGACAGAAAAGAATATGCAAAGTAAAATATTTGAAATGTAGCAGGGGAGCATATTTGTTAAAGAGAGTGACTACTTTTGAAAACAAAGGCTTCTTTCGTGGTGCAAAAGTGACAAGAACATGAAGACTAGAGACAGACCTAAGTGTGAATTCTAACTGCTCCTCTGCCCTCAATATTCTTACCTAAAAATTTAGAATAACACTACCTCACAGTTACTATGATGATGAAACATGATAATGTATGTAAACTGCCTGGCAAAGAGTAGGCAATGAATTTTAGTTCCTTTCCCCTTTTACTTTGCGACTCATTTATTAATTTTTACGTGTGAACATTTACATATCAATTGATAAATTCTATATATCAAATTTTCTTTAAATAGAGCTAATCTATAACTTTTTTCTCATCTAGATTAAACAGAAGTATCACAATTTAAAGGAGAGAAGAGGATAGCATAAAAAGAACTGTTTTATTTTCCAGTTCACCATGTCATTTTAAATAACAATATTCAAAATTCTCTGTTTAAATGTGAATAGTCAGCTTAATTTCTCATCCATCCCTGAGAAATTAGTTAATGTTTACAGCATGGTATTAAAAAACTGAGCTTTAAAAAAAAGAAAACTGAGCTTTAATGTGAATATTCTCGCTACCCTAATTTTTTGATAATCAGGGTAGGCTAAACATTCGCTATATTAGAAAACATGTATGTGTCCCCAGACCTAGTTTTTCTCCCTAGGTCTGGTTTTTAGAATGCTGGTGATAAACTAAGCCTGATTTATTATACGGCCATCCTGTATGGGAAAAGACTGTAACGTTGGTTATTTATGGTCAACCTTAAGTGATACAGCAGGGGAACAGATGTGGCTCGGGTGGTTGGGCGTTTGTCTCCCACATGGGGGGACCCGCATTTGAATCCCCGGGACCTCCTGGTAAAAATTAAAAAAAGAAAAATATAGAAGGTGCGTGGGCCAACAGGTCCCATGCGTGGGTGCGCATGCAAGCCATGCAAGCCACACAGCAAGATGATAACATAACAGGAGAGGGGCACAAGGGAGAGCCAAGACGAGACACAGTGAAAAACCAGGAATTAAGGTGTCGCAGGTGGTAGGATGCCTCTCTCCCACATCGGAGGTTCCAAGGATCGAATCCCAGTGAAGACAGGAGGAAAAGTATGAGAAGAGAGGCAGGAAACGGACACAGAGTCGCCCAGTGAATGGACACAGAAACAGCAAAAATGGGGGGCGGGGGTGTGTGTTAAAATGGATAAAAGTAAATAAATCCTTTAAAAAATGTATAGGGGAGG
>PVKH010003528.1:0-24818 GCA_004027955.1 Chaetophractus vellerosus
CCGGGATATATCGCCCCCCCACCCCCATTGCACCTGTGCCGAGCTGACAACAGCTTTCCCTTTGACCATTGCTTCTCATCGGAGGAGAGATAACAAGCTAAAATTTGGGTGTTGCTCTGGAAGGACTCAGGAGAGATTAGCGCGGTTACGTTCTGAGTTGAAGGGGAATGGCAGGGTTCTGGGAGGCCCCTGGTGTTCTGTTGGTTTGAGAATGCTTCCGACCAGTCTTGGATCCTCAAACTCCTTGCTTGACTCATAGATGTTTCCTACCCTCCACTCTTTAGCTTGACTACCGCCAAACAAAGACAGATGCTCCCAGCCTTGCCACCGGACCCCTCTCTCCCTCCAGCAGCATTGCCTGGCAGATTTTCAGTAGCAACACCTGCCCACAGATCCACAGACACTCACCTTCCCAGCGGCGTATGCTAGAGTAGCTAGTGCCCAGAAAACAAATGGTGACACCTCATCACTTCAACTTCAGAAAAGGGGCAAAGAATGTACCCATGCAATTGAATGTATCTCATCTCTCAATGGCATAGTAGCTATAGACTATTCCTTCCCCTGCCTTTTACTGCCTTATCCTGGAAATATTGGGGAAAATAAGCCATATCAGTGAGATTCACCTAAAAGCAAAAGAATGAAAGGTACTGTGAAAATCAAGTTGACTAATTTTGTTTTTAAGTTGGGTGGCACATACCCAGCCCAGAAATCAGGGTGCCCAAATTCTGCTTGTGCTCTGTCGGCTGGTAGATTTGGGGCTTCATTTTCTCGCCTGTTGAATAAGCCAATTAGATTAGATAATCCCGAAAACCTTCCCATCGTAATGTGTATTAATTTCAGAGGAAAACTTCTCTGAAATTTGATGGGTTCTCTCATGTTTAAATTTCTAGCTTTATTAGACAAAAAGCATGGCCCTATTAAGGAAAGGATATTTGGTGTTTACGCAAAACAAGGTGGAAGAAGTCAACACAGTGCTAGATAACTAGTACTGCGCTAGATGGAAAAAGTAGGAGAGTACCCACTTTGAAAATCCCAAGTATGATTGAAATAACCTGGGGCAGGGATTATCTGTACTGGCTTCTAGAGAAGAGGAAACAAGAGCATCGCTGTGGAGCTTGTAATGAGAAAATGAGAAAAAGGAGGTAGGTGAAGAAATTATAAACATGACGCTCATGGGTAGATTCCCTGCTTTGACTTTACCTACAGATTTTTTTACTTTGCTTTTTCAAATCGACCTCTAGCCAGTCTCCCGAAGTGCTTGTTTTTTAATATCTCAGCTCCTTGGAGAACTACTCTGAGACATAAACATCTGACCACCTTCTAGGTTCCGGGGTAACTCTGAGAAGCTTTGCAGTGGGGGGTGAGGGTGGGGGCGATTTTCTCACAGAAAGGAGTGAGAGCGAGGTTAGCGGCTGGGCACTGGCAGGGTTCACAGACTCCTCGGGCCTCAAGCCTCCCCGGGGAAGTTTCCTCATTTTGTTTGGCGAGAATCCCCAGTACATCAGTCACATCCAGATTCAAAAGCGAGTATAGATCTCGGTGTAAAGCTAAATCAGAATGATGGGTTAACTATGAGTGGGAATTGGCCAAACCACATGGTATAGCCATAATAATCCAGCCAGCTCCAAATAAAGCCCTGCTTTATCCTCAGCCCTTTACATGACTGCCTTAAACAGGCAAGCTGCCGGTCCAAAACTCTTGTTGAAGGGTGAATATTTTACGTAGAGTAGTAACTTCAGGTAGAAAGGAATGGCTCTAAGGACTCAAAGAATCACGGCCCCGGTAGTCAAATCTACGGAACTCATTCCTTCTGTAACTGACTGAGGTTCTCGCAGCATCTCGAAACTCCATCTCATAAAACTCAAATGTGTGAGGGATTCGCTCTGGAATTTTTTAAACTTTCTCTTCTTGTATTGTCAGGACTTTCAGATCAAGTGTGGACCTCATTGGAACACCCTCCACACCCACCTCTCACCCCGCAGTGGGGGAGACGTCCCAGCAGAGGAGAACACTTCCCACAACTGGGATCCTTATTTACAAGTCACTAACTTTGGTGGATGGGTGGTGTGTGTGTGTGTGTGTGTGTGTGTGTGTGTGTGTGTTTATAGACCTCAAGTGTACTTTGCTCTTCAGTTTAGACGTTCGGTATTTCCAGAAATAGTGAAAGATCTTTTCTTCTCTATGATTCTGCTCAAAACACCACGTGCCACCTCAGAGCTTTTTCTAGTCAAACGAGCCTTGGTCCTCAATGACGTGTTGCTGTCTCAGCTCGGTGATGCCCTCTCACCTGTCCCCAGGGAGGCTCTCCGGCCTCCAACGCGGCCATCCCGCTGTCGCCCCCCAGGGCTGTCCCAGTCGCTCTTCCGTGAACAGGTGTGCAAGCCTTGGCCCCTCCTCAACGCTAAGCCCCTCCACAGACTCAGCCCCCGTGGGACTGCTGAGCGTCCTCAAAGCATGTCATTGTCAGTGATACATTTTTATTCTACGGAACTCTAACCTATTCGTGTCATATTGACCTTTTGCTGCATGAGTCATAAGTTATGAAATCGGTCTTATGGTTTTTGAAATGTAGCCAGCATTTGTAAGGCTAAACCTTTTTCACGAACTCAATTTAAGTGAATAACCAAGCCACATTTCCTCTCCAAAAGGAGAGTGATGACAGACATTTGAGTCTCTTTCGCCCTTTCCAACGGCTATGGCATCAGGTTCTAAAATAAGCTCATAATTTTTCCTGTTATTTTAATAATATGGAAATATTAGCATAGTGTTTCGTTTGATAGCGATAGACTATAATCCATATTTAAATTTTATAGAGAAGAAATTTTATTGTACTGTGATGTAGATATTTATTATCCAGGTAAGGATTTGCCCGGTGTGTATTTTTTACAATTGAAACATTTTACTTTAATCTTTAAAAAAAAAAAAATTAAAAACACAAACAAAAAAAAAAACAGACTAGAGGAAAAAAAGGTTTGGCCTTATCACAGAATTTTTACTGTGCTGTACAAATGTTTGCAAATGCAAAAAGTGTGCATTTCTAGTGTGTCTCCACATTAATTAATGCGCCTTCAAGAGCAATATCGTGCAGATAAAACGCTGTTTGTGGCTTTCTGTTGCACAGTTAAAGCTGACCCTCCTTATGCACAAGACAATCAAATATAAATCTCTCCTCCTCCTCAGGACGCAGGTAAATACTCGTGTAAATCACGGAGCACAATGTAAGACAAAAGAAGACACTTTAATTACACATGAGTTGTTGATATTGAAAATGTCGGGGCATGAATGAGCTCATGTTATGCCATTTCTTTCTTCTTTTGGATCTTTCTGATCAATTTGGCATTTTTAATTTAATCATAGATCCAAATTAATTCATCATTTATTCCGAAAAAAAAAACACTTTTCCCCCATGTTTTCATGCCCTGAGAATCAGAAAAATACTACAGAATTGGAAAAGAGTTACAGTCATCAGAAGATTTGTTTTGCAAACAGTGTTAAGTGATATTGCTAGATTGGTCATATTTTTTTTCAGCCTAAAACTCTGTTGAAATCTGTGATTAAAATGTTTTAAACTATCCAAAAAGAAAATTTGTATATTTGGGAAAAAAATGGATTTTTACATAGCTTTTGTATGCAAATATTAAAATGTAATTATGAATATAGTGGGCATAGATAAACTCATAAGCTTAAATTCTAAAAGAGAAAAAAGAAAAAAAAGAAAAAGCTTATAACTGATACACTTTCTTGTCTCTTTCTTTAAATATTATTATTTACTAAATAAGCACAGGGTTGCCTGCTCTTCTCACCTCAGCTGCTACTGGAAGCAAGGGAAACTGGAATGTAAGGCCATTTGTTTCATAAGCATCTAATAGAATAAACCAATTTACTTAGCAAGAGAGCATGGAGACAGGGGAATGAAAGAAGAGCTGATGGGATATTATTTCATTGGAAGGGGCAACAGAGATGGGAAAGAGGGACAGGTTAAGCTTTTGCAACTCAAGGACTGTGTTCACCCTCTTATCCCAGAATGTTCAAGAATGTTAATTATTAATGCAATTGTACTAACATCAGCCACCAACATAAACCTCAATTCCCATTGTCCTAAATGCATTAATTAGGACTCTTTCCACAACAAGTGACAAATGCCTACATCAAACTGGCTTAAGCATAAAGGGAATGTATTGGCTTTCACATCTAGAAAGCCTGAGAGTATTGGAGCTTCAGGCATGGCTAGATCTGGGTGTCCAATCAGTTTTGCCAGGAGGTGCCTCTCGATGTCTGTGTAGATTTTCCGCTGTAGGGATTTCCTTCGTGTCAGCTCCCTGCCTTTCACTTTATGGTGCCCTCCAATAGCTCTGAGATTATATCTTTACAGCTGCAAATCCAGTAACGAGTTCTTCCCCCCAACAGTTCCAATGAAAATCCTGAGTCTAATCCTCACTGGCCCAAATTTTGTCGAGTGCCCCTTCCTGGACCACCCACTGTGGTGAGGAGGATGGATGTGCCTATTAATCTAATCCTGCGAAACAGTCTTAATCCTGGAACTGGGTCAGGGAAGAGAGGGCTGACACCATAGACTAAGAGCTGCGGCAGGGATGATCCCTCAAAGAAAATTCTAAATTGTTTTGCTACAAGAAGCAAGGAAGAATTGTGGACAAGCTGAAGCAACAAATGTCTACAGTGAAAGGTAAGTCTGAAAGCACATCCGGTTTCAGTACAGCAACGGAGTCTCCTTAACACAGAAGCAGCTCAGCATGCTATCTATGGCCAAGACATGCATCAAATAAACACTTCCAAAAGAAGGGTTTGATTACGTCCTCCCCGGCTCATGAAAGAGGCCAGTCCAGCTAAGATGGCGCAAACATGTACTATCTCCCTGGGCCAATAGTTCTCCCGAGAACTATTTTCTGAGTTGTCCCACTTGCTATTCAAAGGACTGTGTATAATTTTTATGCTTATCTTTTTTCTACATTATGTACCTCCCAACTCCACCCTAACGAGCAATTTCAATAAGGCTTTATTTTGGAGAATTATATATATATTTCAGTTAGGTACAGTTCTGAGCTGTATATTATGTTTAAATGGATTGGGTGTTAAAATGAGAAGAGCACTGTCTTAGTCATGGTTCCCCCAGAAAGCAGAGCTTTTGTGCTACAATTTTATTAGGACGAATAACCCTACCGAAGCAGGAGCAGAGGAGAAAGGGAGCGGGGCAGGGAAGGAGAGCGTAAACTCAAGGGTACATTGTTGGGTGGCTACACTTAAGATTAAGCACGACTGAGTGCTCAGTCTTGAAAGACCATCTGCTTAGGGACCATGTTGCATCTCAGGCTGCTCCATCCAGGAGTGGAAGAAGGAGAGTTTATCTACTGGCTCTCATCCCAATTTGAAAGAGGAGGTGACTCCCCTCCACTTCCGGTTTGTACATGCTCGGCCACAGGGCAGGTCCTTGTGGTGTCCCGTGCTTCAGAGACAAAAGGGAACCCCCAAGGGGGGATAATCAGCCACCACTCCGCAGCTGGGCAGAACCCACCTAGATTAGGCAGCAAGTGGGGTGAAACAAGTGTCCATGGGTCCTGGGGAGATAGGTGGAGCTCAGAGGAGCTGCAGTGATCTGATACAGGGATTCCTCTGGCCAACAAGCTTTTCAAGCTTTGGGGAGAAGGGACACAGGCTCTCAAGTTCCAAAGAGAATCACGAAGTTCAGCAAGCAATCGAACCTGTATTTCAGCGTATCATGAATTTGTATGTACAGGGCTTTTTCATTCAGTGCAAACTGGTCATGTAAATTGATGAGCCACTTGGGGCTGAAAAAATTAAATACACACAGACTATTCATTTAATGATAGCATATTAGTTTGTCTTACATGTGGTTCATTTCAAGAGCAGATTTATGTTCTATATAAATAACTCTGAAATTTTTAAAGAAGCCAGTAGAAAGTTTTGATTATTCATACAAAACTTCACTTGGTGCAAACATGTTTGGAAAGAACACATAAAATGAAGTCCGATGAAGTTACAGTGAACATTCCTCTTTCAAGACAGACTGATAACATCCTCTTTGTTTTCTTTCACCTTTCTTCTACATGACACCCATTGTAATGAAGGAGGCATTACAGAGTAAACCATCCTCAGGTTAGCAAATTTGATTCTTGTGTGAGGAGACAAGAGAAGGAGCTTTAAAAAGAGTATACAAGCAGCAGAGTTGAGGACTCCAAATGGAAAGAACCAGCACATTTTCTCTGCGTCCTTCTATACCCCCAACCAACAAGCTTTATGAGACAGTATTTCTTAGCAAAAATTCTTAAATGTTTAAATGTTATGGAAGTAAACTTACTGCAGTGATGTCATTTACAAATGACTTGTTTTGTTCTTTGCAAGTGCTCTACCCTGATTTTATCCTTTGGTGAATCATACTGACGTATTTTCTAGATAGAACTTCAAGAAATATAGTGAAGCCATAAAAGTTACCTGGTTACACCACTCAAGAGAAAATTCCACACATGCGATGTCTACTGCTTGGTGAAACAAGAAAGAACATCCATATAAGGCTCTAGACCAGTGGTCAAATCTAAGAAGTACAACCCAGGACCAGCAAGTTCTTACAGAACCATCCAGAAGAAGGGGGATGGAGTGGAGTAAGAGCTTGGAAAAGACGAGATCCAGCTAAACCTTCACAGTTAAGTGTAAGAAAACTGCCTTTTAAAAGACAAAAAATATATATATTGATTACAACTGCAGGACAAGAATAAACTCCCAAGCTTTTCAAAGATGATCATCAAATATCTAAGGGAGTGTCATCAAACAATTTTTTAAAGGTGCATAGATGCTGAACACGTAAATACACAATTGAGCCGTCAGAAGGGTTACAAAAGACACCCTTGCTGAATACTCCAAAATCTCATCTAAATTATTCATCCGTTCAACTCTTTCAAAAGAAATTAGAATGCCTCTTTTTTAACACTAAAAATTCATTTATTTTAACACCATCTCTGTGCATGGCAAGTTCTAGACACCGAGACACAGCAGTGAACCAGCGAAGCAAGGTCTCTGTTTACATGGTGCTGACATCCCAGAGGGAAGACAGGTATTAAACAAGAAAGTAAATAAATGAGGTGATTAGCAGTTGTGAGAAGCCCTGTGGAGGCCATATTCGTGGGAATGATCTCATTCAAGCTGCGACATGGACGAAAGGACACACTCTCACGAGAGCTCACGGAGGAGCTTTCTGGGCAGTGGCAACAGTGTCTTGGTTTGCAAGGCTGCGACGACAAATAGCACAGAGTAGCTTGGCTGAAACAATAGGCATGTATTGTCTCAGTTTAGAGGCAAGAAGGCTTCTTCCTCCTTGGACCTGTAACCTCTGGCGCTGGCTTCCCATAATCCTTGGGGTCCCTTGGCCTGCGTCTGCGCCTCACCTCACAGGGCGATGTCCTCTCTTTACTCTTCTTGTTTCCACTGACTTCCTGCTTCCAGCTCCTCCCCATGGCTCTTTCTTTATAATGCCTCCAATAATCCAGATTAAGGTTCAGCCTCATTTAGTTGGGCCATACCTTAAGTGAAAGTAACCTCTGCAAGGACGCTATTTGCAGTGGGTTTACACCGACAGGGTCACAGACCAAGAGTAAGAACGTGCCTTTTCTGGGTACACAACCCAATCGTCCACAAACAGGAGCAAGCTTCCCGTGTTTGAGCATGAGAACGGGGCTGGCGCGTAGCAGATGAGCGGGAGAGTTGTAGGTCTGTTTGTAGAGGAAGGCAAGGCCTTCTGGTAGACCCTGGTAAGAAGTTTTTATTCTATTTTACTTCATTTGCAGTGAGAAGCCATTGAAAAATGGAGATGCCATCATCCGACTTAACATTTTTCAAAACTTACTCTAGTTGCTTGGAGGAGAGTGGATTTGAGGATGGAAGCAGGAGACCAGTTTGAGTCTAGTGCAGTTGCCCAGCTGGCAGTAATAATAACTAGGCAACCTGATAGCAGTAGAGAAAGAAATAACAATTCAAAAGCAAATGATAAGCTTGAATTAAGAACCTCTAACCAGGGCGCTGAGGAATTGAAAAGGAAAACAATGAGGAAGCCATAAACAGCGAATAATTTACTTAATAAGTGAAAATGGACAATAAAGGATTATGTTATGGTTTTCTCTACCATCTAGATAGGCTATAAGTAAAGTAAAATTTTAAGTAAATAAAAAATCAATAGAATTTCATAGAAATAAGTTTTCAATTGCTCATTAAATGATGCACCAACAGCCAGGGGTACAGGCAAGGGCAGATGGTTCATTGGGAAATGAACTGATTATAAGATTCAAATTTTAGAAAATTCACCTCCATTCTCTCCAGCACTTAGACAGAAGTACTGCTCATCGGTACTCACCACTCAAGGGTCCCACCTCAAAGGACCCTCGCACAGGACTATAGGCACCGTGGTCCTAGTACCCCAGCCCTGGCAACAACAGGCAATTGAATTGAAGCCAGGGAAGAGGAAAAGAATCCTGTGGTGGGGGCCTCCCTATCCTGAAATCCCTGCAGCGTTAGCAGCATCGAGCTAGACCAGCCGACAGCAGCAGGTAGGAAACAGAACAAGACCGTTGTAAGAGTACTGTTTTATTTATGGAAGCTACAAACACATACAAAAGAACCCCGTTTCTTTTACATGAAATCTTACATAACTAAGGACACACACCAAGCATATTAGACTAGGTGCCTACATGGAAGAGCTGAAGAGAAAAAATGAACTAGAACAAGAGAAGGGCCGTGACAGGCTGATGGTTTTAGCCATCAAGAAATGAGGAGAGGGAAGTGGATGTGGCTCAAGAGATTGGGCTCCCATCTACCATATGGAGGGTCCCGGGTTCAGTTCCCGGGACCTCCTGGTGAAAGTGGGCTGGCCTGCGCAGAGAGCTGGTGCAACAAGATGATGCAACAAAAAAAAGACACAGAGGAGAGAGTGGGAGACACAGCAAACCAGGGAGCTGAGGTAGCTCAAGCGATTGAGTGCCGTTCTCCCACAATGGAAGGTCGCAGGATCAGTTCCCAGTGCCACCTGAAGAGAAGGCAAGTGGACACAGAAGAACACACAGAGAGCAGACAGCAAGCGCAAGTGTGTGTGGGGGAGGGGGGAATAAGTAAATAAAATAAATCTTTATTAAAAAAACAAAAGAAATGAGGAGTGGCACAGCGGGTATAGCTCAGTGGTTGAGCACCTGCTTTGCACATACAAGGTCCCAGTTCAATCCCCAGTACCTCCAAAAAAAAAAAAAAGAAATGAGTGTGATTATCTCAAGTCCCTGCACTTCAGGGACCCCGAAAAGCTGTGAAGTTTTAACCACTTCTTTACTATCTCTTCCCTGATTCACCCATGATAGAGCATTTTTTACATGATAGTGTGTATTAAATGGTTGGATTAACAGAATCCTAATCATCTGTAGCCTCAGAACCAGGGAGAGGATGGGACACGGATGTGGCTCAAGTGATTGGGCTCCTGTCTACCATATAGGGGGTCCAGGGTTCAATTCCCGGGGCCTCCTGGTGAGAGGCAAGCTGGCCCGCGTGGTGAGCTGGCCCGCGCAGAGAGTGGATGATGCAACAAAAAGAGACACAGGAGAGACAATAAGAGACACAGCAGACCAGGTTGCTGAGGTGGCGCAAGAGATTGAGCACCTCTCTCCTACTCTGGAAGGTCCCAGGGTCGGTTCCCGGTGCTGCCTAAAGAGAAGACAAGCAGACACAGAAGAACGCACAGAGAGCAGAAAGTGAGCCCAAAAACAATCGGGGGGGGGGCAGGAATAAATAAATAAATATTTTTTTAAAAAAAACTAGGGAGATTAAATCAAAGACAGCCTGGAGATGGCTGGGGGAAGGGGAGAGAAAGCAGTAAATGGTCCCAAGTGATAAATGGCCTTCGGCTGCAGAACCTCTTTTTCTTAACCACAATTTCTAACTGTTAAAGAGAATGGAGAGGAAAGGTTCTGCTTGAATAGGTCTGCCCGTGCAGCCCCCTCAAGCTCCTAAAACAGATGCGTCTCTAGGGATCCCTAAACTTCCATCAGAGTTCTGGAGACCTCTCATCTAGAAAGTCTTGCATTTATAAGCCAAGTGTGGGGTGAAGAGCGGGTAGAGCCACTAAGTCCTTATCGCCCATCAACAGTTTACAGGGAGACTGAGGCTGGACCTACGGGTTTGCTGCGGGGGACAAGAAAGGGGGCCTGAGAGGTGGTCTGCGGAGGCTGTTATTCCTGCTGTATGCCCTGAACCAAATATTTGATGAGAATGCTATTGAATGTTCAATGTGTGCTCTGCAGGCAGGTTAAGCAAGCTTAAACTAAACTGTTTCTGCCTCTTCCTGGTTCCTGTCGCTAATTCAGGGAGCTTATGAACCCAACTCATTTCATATGGGAATGAGCCAAAGAATCGGGAACATCTAGCCTGTTGTCGAGATGACATTCTAGCTCACGCCAGAGCTAGCTGCCAGGTGGAATAGGAAATCGATTTGTTCTGAGTTGTTCAAAGAGCATAGCCAAAATTAATGAATGGAAACTACCAAGAAGACAAAATCAGCTCAAAAGAGGAAACATGATGGCACCATGCAGCTATCTGTCATCGGAATTGGGGAGTTCCCCATCATTTGAGTCTGTCAAGTCAAGAATAAACTCTCGTCTGACAGTGAGGTTATAAAAGGACTAGAAGTCTCAGAGCCGATGAGTGCTCAGATCCGCTCCAGCCGCAGGTGGCACCGTAGTCCTGCCCTTGCCCCGGCTTCAGGTTGTCCCTCCGGGTGTTTCAGACTCTCTATAAGGAAACACGTGTGATGAACCTCAGATTGGACTTCTGGTGCCACAGACTGAACGTATACTCATTCCCTGCAAAAGCAGATGAGCCAGTGAAATGAAGCCTACCATCTGTCTCTCCAATTTTTTTCCAGGCATCTAAATCCTAGGATTGTCTGACGCTCTGGAGACATTACGTTGCCATTGATTCATCAGGACGGTGGCCAACCCCACAGTCACTAATGAGAGGCTCCGTTATAAGATGAATCTCGGTTTAATTGCCTCTGGTTGAGACTCCGCACATTGGTTGCTTGCCCAGGCACACATTTATTTTTACCAAAATTAGTCGTGATCAGCTTGGCTGAGTAATAATGTACCCAAAAAAAAAAAAAGAATCCACAGCCTGGCGCAGTTTGAGCAGCTTCTCCACCAATTCATAGATTAGAGAAGAACAGAACTTTTGAAAAAGAATGTTTTGCAAGGAATTAATTCCTCCCCTGCATTTCCGGGCACTTTTATTCAGCTCAATTACTGTTGGCGAAAGCCGTGGACACTCACTGAGGAAGCGACTCTGGGCGTGACAAGAGCACCGCGGATGGACCGATGCCTTAAACAGGGGGGGCTATAAGGTGACAGCTGGTTCTCCAGGGGCCCCTCCTGGGGCCTCAGAGCTGAGAGGATGGCTTACTTCGAATGGCGAGCAGAAGTAGGCGTAAGTGGATTCTGACCACTCTAAATTACAGTGGGTCACAGGCAAGACTAAGACTGCTGGTACAACTTCTTCCTCCAAAACAGTGATTACCAGTCACACAGTTACAAGGATTCATGATATCCAGCTTGTCCTCAAAACATTTCAACTGCAATCAGCCTCATCACTCCCAGGGACCCTGTTAGTTCACATTCAAATGCAGCCTTCTTTCTCCCCAGAAAAAAAATGACCACACTCTCCCTGAAAAAAAATACAGGAATACATTTCATACAGACAGAGATGCTGGAGCAGAGTGGGAGAGCGCCACAATTCCAAAAAGCACGGTGTCCATGGCAATGAAAAGAAAACTACTGATCCCAGAGATTCAAAAAAGCACATCCTTAGCTTGAACCCAAGGATCCCTGGAAGTCAACACATTTTTTTAATTAAAATTTTTTAAATTCCCCATTTCATTCAAAAGACAATTTTAAAAATTTAACTTAAAGCATATTATTTGAGCATCCAGAGCAACTCAACACTAAATACAAAATGTCAATCGTTTGTTTGCACTTGTGCTACAATGCCTTTGTAATACACTTTAATTATTACAAACTAATGAGGACAAAGAAATGCTGATTTAATATATAACAGTAATGCCATCATACCCAAGCCCTCCACGTCACGGCACACTGGGCCCTCGAAAGACCTTCTGGTCACTCAACCAGAGAAAAGCAGTCGGCAACTTGAGTTATCACAGCTAAGGATGTAATCCAGGGCTTACCAAATTTTGAGCATCTAAGAACCACCTGAGAGACATTTGACACACATATGCAGAGACCACCAATGCTAGGTAAATTTCTTGAAAGAAGATGTATCGCAGTCTTAAGATCTTTAAATTAATAATAAGAAGGAGTATAATGGCTCTGTCGGTAAGAGAGAGAAAATATTGTTTTCAATCTTTCCCTAAGGTGTCTTTCGTGATGATGGAGAGCTTGGGCTACAGGAGAAGTTCTTCTGAAATAAAACAAATTTTCTTGCCTGAGACTAGGAAATATTCCTTTAATTATTGAGGGGAGGAAGGGCAGTGAAGGTGAGTGCAGACTCTGGTGGGACCTGAGAAAACATCCTGCACCTGCTCTGTCTAGGAGCCCGATGTAGGAACACAAACTTCAGCTCAGTTTGGGGGGATCTGAGGGCATTGCCGACTTGGGCTCGCATTCCTGGGCTGAAGTTACAAACTCGGCATGACCCCATAAGAGAAACAGACACGTGGTTTACGAGTTCCCCAAGCCTCGGAGTAACAACAAAATGGCAGAATAATTTCATGAACCTAAGAGAAGCCCCAAAGAAATAACTTCTCAGAATTTTCTGTAGCTCAACTTGATGTAGGAGCAGTGGAATCACGTTTGCTCAGGGCACCTGAGAAGGGCATGGGAAGCAGTTGAGGGAGAACTTACCTGGAAAGAGCCGTAGTCAGGAATGAGGGGCAACTCCGCTGGCCCTGAGTGGGTCAACAGTGGAAGACTGGAGGTCTCCGTGGATGCGGGTGTGGACTGATGCCAACGCAGACCAGCCACTCCCACTCGTGCCCTGAGTTCTTCTCAGGTTTTAACAGGCATTAGAATGATCTAGAGGACTGGTGAATGCACAGGCCCCACCCCAGTCTTCCTGTAGGTCTGGTTTAGGGGCTGAAAATTTGCATTCTAGCAAGCTCTTACGTGATGCTAACGGTGTTTGCCAGGAAGCCACATTTTGAGAACCACTACTATGAGATATCCGACCCCCTAATTTATATGAAACCCAGATATAAGCAGGAACTCCCAGCAAAATGGAGCTCATGATAGAAAGTGTATTAATGGGAACAAAAAAATTACATTTCTCTTATCACTGCATGTGGGGAACTAAGATGTGCATCCACCGTGGAAAACAAAGGTCAAAGGCTTCCTATATCTCTACTGGATTACTTTTCTCCTCCAGAAAGCACTACTTCCCGTGGGTTTGCAGCACTGGATGTAATTCTTAATTATACCTAATAAAATATTCATGATTTAGTTCTCCAATAAGTGAAAAAAAAAAAAAAAAGGTTGGGACCCACTGTCTATTGTAAAGTATTTTAAATAAATCCCAGACAGGATAACAATGATTTTCTAAGATGTGCCATATTATGTACCTTCTCTGCTCAAAATTCCCCAGCAGGGCTCCCGTAACTGAAATAAAGTCACAGTGTGGCCTGCACACCTGTCCACGGCCTGGGGCCCAGCCTGCCCTCTCTCCTCCTCTCCTACCTCTCCAGCTCGCTCCCTCCCCAGCTACACTGGCCTATCAGCTGCCCCTGAAAGCCCCAGCACATCCACCCTCAGGACCTTTTGTTCTGTTCCCTCTGCCTGGAAGTGCAGTGCTGTCCCTTCCCCCAGGTCTCTACTAAATGTCTCCTCGTTAGAGAGGATTTCCCTCTTCACCCAGTAAAAACACAGCCCCCTCACCTGAACCCCCATCGCTCTCCATCTGCCTTGTCTCCAGTTATTCTTCTTCCTATCACTTATCACAGCCTGACATGCTATGTGTTAATTTGTTTACTTTTTAATTGTCTACCAGACGGTATACTCCATGAAAGAAGGAAATTTGCTGTGTTTCACTGCTTTACCTCCAGTTCCTAGGAGTTCACTCAGTAAATAATAGCTAAAAGAGTGTGCAGAAAGCAAGGCCCAGCAGGCCTAAGGAGCCAGCAGCCCGGCTCCCACAACACCCAGAGGCATGGGAGAACGTTGTCTGACTAGGCAGCCCTGCTTGCTTTTGCGTGACTGCCTTTCTTCTTTCTCTCTCACCCCCAAACACCCACCCTCCAACGCTAAGGAAGAGTTACGTGTTGGTGCTTGCAAGAACAAAGGTGGCAATTTCACAAGGGCGAGCCAAACTGCAAACTGGAAAGCCAAGGAGAGGGAGAGAATTCCTTCTCAGCTACACACCCAACCTCAGTAGAGGACGCCTGTGATTCCATGGCCCAGGGACAACCATAGTTAATGTTGGTGTATAGCCATCCTCCCAGACATATTTAGATGTGTAGATAGACAGACATATTAATCGCTTTTGCAACTTTCAATGTAGACTTGATTTCAGGCAAAGTTCTCTAGGAGATAATCCATAAGAAATATAAAATCGTAAGATGAAATCAGTAGAAGAGCAAAGAATGGGTTCTAGAAAAGGTTTACGCTTAGGCAGTATTTTCCTTAGGCTTTCTGGAAGGAGAATTTCTCTGCTCCAAGGTCCACAATCATAATTGCTTTTGATAAGTAATGTGTTTAGATAAGCGATGTCAAAAGGGTCAAAATGCGGGGCTTTTCCATTTTTCAGCTTTTAGCAGAAATATGAAAGTACCACAATTTAAGCCATCTTCCTTGTAGACATTTGAGAACTTGATCTTTGTCCTTTCGTATTAGCAGAGAGTTCAAAATTAAAAGAATGCTTCTAAAGAATCATGATGAAATTTATTTCAAGTGTCTTTTAACATTTGGGCTTTTACAAAGTTTGAGTTTTTTCTAAATAAAAATGTATCTTCCTCCTTAATGCAATTATAAATTCTAAAAAGCTGTCCAATTTATTTACTTCAATGAAACAAAAGATCTAGGGAAGCCACAGAAATGAAGTGAATTTCAATTTAAATAGATTAAGAGTTCAGAAAAAGCAGCTTTCTGAATTCCAAAGCTCTATGGCCTAGAGTTTTGATTTTGGAAATGTAGAACACTGTTGTGCTAAGTGGAATTGAGGCATTCAATTTACCTGCATATTCTTTTTTTCCAAATTTTTCTCCTCCTTTCTCTTCTTGCTTTCCATCCATTCCTACCACAGAACCGAATATATAGAAGGATTTTATTCATATTTATCAATAAATGGATGAATAAAGATATTTACACGTTCATTAGAAATCAGAAAGCCCACCACCTTCTAGTAAGGTTTTAGTATCAAGTTTGCCTTTATCTAATTGATTGATAATGAAAGACCAATGTGGAATAATTATTTTTCCAACAGCCTTCCCAATGGACAGCAGCATGTGGCAGAAGGATCATAAGCTTCAGAATGAGGATTTGAATCCCAACTCACCACCTGCCAATGTGTCCTTGGGCAAGTCGTTTGACTTTCATTAGCATCTATTTTCTTTTGTGCACTGGACATAACAGTACCTATTTTGTGTTGGGAGAGTCAGTTCTCCCTGGGCCTCTTGCACTCATACATGTGTATGGGGTGTGCCAGGAATGCAAGGCTATGGCTGCTCTTTAAGCAGGCCTTTATCAGGGCTGTGTTTGCAGCAAGCACCTTTGAGGGATGAGCAAATGTCTTCTTCTGGGACATAAAAGCAGACTGACCTCCTACTTGCTATAAAAGCAGTGAATTGCCCAAGCTCAAGCTTCCTCAGCTGTGACACGAGCCCACTGCAGGCATAGGAGCTGTCTAGACCTATGTTACCTTGGCCCCTGGAATTTGGGTGGCAAAGGGACCTGGCGTTCATATGCCGGTGCTTATGTTTGCCGTGCCGAGAGTAATAAAGTCCTTTGTGTCTGACCCAGGAGGCTCGTGTCTTCTACCAGCACCAGAGACAACAGCCTAACAGTCACTAGAAAACCCTTTGTAAACATTAATGCGCTAACTTATTAGCTTGTGAGCAGAGTAAAATCAAATCCCACACCTAGCACTTTGCAGGGCTGTTGAAAGATTAAAAGGAGTAGCCTAAGTAAAGCATCTGGCACAGAGTAGACATTAAGTGAATGCAAATAACACTTTCCCTTTAATATCTTACATGAATTTTCTTAACTATTTGGGGCAAATGGTTCTTGACAAAATTGTGCTGACAGTAAGGTTGCTCTTTTTCCTCTCTTCGCCTTTCACTTTCCCCAAAAAAGTTCTCTTGTGGCTTTCCCACACGAGTGGGAAAGTAATCATATTCACCTGGAAGGGCTTATAGCAGTCGCCTCTCTGAGGGGTATAAGCTGGGGGGAAACTCTTGAAAACTGAAGAAGAGGCAAGGCATGTGCCTCGAATAACAAAATTTCAGAACTGGGTGGGGGAATGTGTTTTGGGGCAGGAGACCACAGCTATACTCTACAAATCCCAACACTACTTGTCAGATTCATCATCCTTCCATCCAACACTGAGTCCTTTGAACGTCACATCAGGAGAGGGGAAGCAGGAAACTTTAAAAACAGGGTTAGGGGCCAGCTGTAGCCCAGTGGATAGGGCGCCAGTTTACCACATGGGGGCCCCGGGTTCGGGTCCCAGGGCCTCTTCAAGCGGGCAGACCGCCTTGAGAAGGCAAGCCGCCGTGGGAGGGGCAAAGTGCCATGGGTGGGGCAAAAGCCGCCACAGGCAGGGCAAAGCCGCCACGGGCAGGGCAAGTCACCCGCGAGCAGGGCAAGTCACCAACGAGCAGGGCAAAGCCGCCCACGAGCAGGCAAGGCCGCCACGCAGTGAGCTGACTCGGCGGGTCGCCGCAACGGGGGGAGACAAGCAGACACAGAAGAACGCAAAAATGAACAAAGCAAAGAACAAGCAGAAAGGGGGGAATATGTAACAACAACAACAACAAAACAGAGTTAATGCCAAAAAAAAAAAGTATTTTCTGACACCTGGGGAGATTTATATGATGCAAATGAATATAACAAAACATACCCTCACTAGATGCTTTTAATCTAGTCTTTACCTCCAAATGCACCTGAGAGTCCTAGAAAGAGAAAAAAAGGTGTCTTGCTCTATTAGTTTTCTGTTGTTGCTGTAGGAAATTATCACAAACTTGGTGAGTTAAACAATACAAATTTGTTATTTTACAGTCCGGAAGTCAGAAGTCTGACACAGGCTAAAACCAAGATGTCAGGTGTCAGCAGAGCTGAATTCCTTCCTGGAGGCTCTAGGAAAGCATCTCTTTCCAACTTCTAGTGCTACCAACATTTCTTGGTTCGTAGCTCCCTTCCCCCATTCCTCCAGCAATGGTAGGCTGAGTTTTTCTCATACTGTCATCTCTCATTCTCTGTACCCAGGAAAGTTTCTTTGCTTTTAAGGACTCGTGTGATTAGACTGGGCCTACCTGGATGATCCAGGATGATCTCTCCATCTCAAAGTTCTTAACCCTAATCATATCTTCAAGGATCCTTTTCCCATGCAAGGTAACATATTCATATGTTCTGGTGATTAAGACATGGACACATTTGGGAGATACCATTATTCTGCCTACCACACTCTACTTCTAGAAGCTCTCCCAAAATTTGTTAATCCTCAAACTTGTTCAACTTGAACATTTCGCAGAAGAGTTAAAATCTTTTCCAAAGGTGAAAAATCTCTGCCATGGTGAGGAGAATGAACTGATAGAGCATTTAAAATTTTTGTTTTAATTTCCACCGTTACCAGAAAAAAGTAATTAATAATAATCCTGAGATTCTAAGGGAAGCCACTCAGAGCCAGTAACCATGGTGATGTAAATGCAGGAGGAATGTTAACTTCCTTTACGTGGGAGCAGATGAAACCAAAGCCTTGGCCTACACAGCAGATCTTTGGGTAGCAAAGTGCTATAGGGAGTTGAGCCTGAAGCATCCAGACTCCTTTTCCTTGAAACATCAGAAATATCCTACACATGAGATTTTCTTAATGGTGTGGGATTTGGGTGTAATTAAAGTGATATGACGATGTGAGGATTCTGTTCTCTGGGAGGTAAAGGTGGGGGGAAAAGAAACTATGTTTTGGATGAAGATGGTATCAAATTCACACCCACTGGAAAATCCACTTACTCAAAAATAAGTAATTGAACATTTCTGTGTTCAAAAATAAAAAGCACTATGCTAGGTGCTCTGAACTTGGGGAAGAATTCGTCATCCTCAAGGAATTTACACTCTAGTATTGGAGATAAGAAACAAAATATTCTATGAGAGGGCCTGGCTAGATAGCTCAGTGGATAAAAGCGTGCTGGGGTACCACATGGGAGGCCCCGGGTTCGGTTCCCGGGGACCTCCCCGAGCAGGCAGACGGCCTTGAGAAAGGCAAGCCACCATGGGCAGGGCAAAAAGCCGCCACGGGCAGGGCGGAGCCCCCACGGGCATGGCAAAGTCACCCGTGAAAAGCGGAGCTGCTGCCTGTGAAGCGGAAGCCAGCAGCCCACAAAAACATGGAGGACTGCTGCCCACAAAACATGGAGCGGAGCCGCCCATGAAAACGGAATGGAGCCACCCACGAACGGAACGAGCCGCCGCCGCAGAGGGCCGACTCGGCGCACCACTGCAAAGATGGGGGGAGACAAGAAGCAGACATAGAAAAACACAGAAGAATGGACACACAGCAAGGGCAAGCAGAAGGGGGGGGGGGATATGTAATAAATTAAAAAATATATATATTCTATGTGAGTAGATAAACGGTAGTTCTCTAGAGCAGTGCTTGTCAAACTTTAATGTGTATACATATCTCCTGTTAAAATGCAGTCAGTAAAATGCAGATTCAGTGGGTCCAGGATAAGGTCCAAGATTCTGAATTTCTAACAAGCTCACAGGTGAAAGAGATGATGCTGCTGGGCCAAGGACAATGCAAAAATCTAAAGCAGCCATTCTTAAACCTCACTCTACGTAAGAATCACCTGGAGAAATTTTACAAATAAAAGATGACCAGGCTCCTCCCATGATGTTTCCTTTGTAATTATTCAGAATGGTGCCTAGGCATCTGTAAGGCATTTGATCATGGGTTCAGAAGAGACTAAATTCACAGAAAGACTTTGAGAAATCCCACTTGCTCGTAAGAGTGAGTCACTGAGAAAAAGTGAAAAATATAAAATGGAGTTTGCAGCAGCCTCTGTTTAGACTTCCACATCAACACTATTTTATCCTCAAAAAAGGAGGCTTTGGGGTTAGTTTCACTAATAATAAAATTTAGTAAGGGAAATAATTTATGCATTTATTTAACAAGTGTTAGAGCCATAGGATTGAGCAGTTTTCTTAACACTGTCAACATTGTTCACATAGTTACATGAACTCTATCATTCCATTCACCCAGCTCAATTTTTAAGACGTCCCTACTAATACCCTATATCCTTCTTGCCTATAGATTGTATATCCCTAAGGGACCTACGTTCTGCTTTTATATGTAAAAATTAAACAACTAGGGAGTTCAGAAACAACATAAAAATCAATATCTACCCAACAGTAATTACAGATAAGAAAAGGATGGAATTAGAATAAGGAATAACGCCAAGAAATAATAGGAACATTTCTCAAAAATAGATGGGTTCTCAAATTGAAAGACATCCTAAGTGTCAAGAAGGATGAATTTAAAAAAAAAAAAAAAAAAAGACCTATACCTAGAACACTGTAATAACATTTCAGAAAACTAAGGCTAAAGAGGAAATCCTAAAACTTCCAAAGAAAAATCAATTAATTAATTTTAAAAATCAGATGGTATTGCATTCTTCACAAGTAATATTGGGGGCAAGGGGAAAATGGAGCAATATCTTGAAATTATCAACTTAGTCATTCAAGAATGAGTTAAAAATACACACATTTTCTAAATATTCAAGGACTCAAAGTTTGTCACCCATGAACCTTCTCTGAAAAAAAAAATGTCTAGACAACATGCCTAGAGGAAAACAAAAACAAAAACAAGAGTGAGAAATTAACCTAATATAAAATCACTGTGGAAGACACTTTGGCAGTTCCTCAGAAAGCTAAATATAGAATTGCAATCTGCAAATAGGTATATACCCAGAAGAACTGAAAGCAAGGGCACAAACAGACATTTGCACACCAATGTTCATAGCAGCGTTATTCACAATTGCCAAAAGATAGAAACAATCCAAGTGTCATCAACCAATGAATGGATAAACAAAATGTGGTATATATGTACGATGGAATATTATTAGGCTATAAAAATATTCCTTATCCATGCAACATGGATGAACCTTGAGGACATTATGTTGAGTGAAATAAGCCAGAAACAAAAGGACAAATATTGTATGATCTCACTAATATGAACTAATTATAATAAGCAAACTCATCGAGTTAGAATCTAGAATATAGGTTACCTGGAAATACAGTGGGGGGCGGGGGGAGCTGATGCTTAATTTGTGCAGAATTTCTTATTAAGTTGATTGTAGATGTTGTAAATGTAAATAGAGGTGATGGTAGCACATTATTGTAAGTATAATTAACAGTGCTGAATTATGTGTGTGAATGCAGTTGAAAGAGGAAGTTTTGGGTTGTGTATGTGACTAGAAGGAAAGCTAGAGGATAAAACATGGGAATGTGTAACTCTGTTGTGGACAATGTCTGTGGTTAATAGTACAAATGTAGGAATGTTCTTTCATAAACTATAAGAAATGTAAGTCACTATTATAAGGTGTTAATAATAAGGTGGTATGGTAGTTTGAGATTAATTTATCAATCCCCCAAAAAAGATTATGTTTTTAAACGAATTTATTTCTGTGGGTGTGATACCCTTTGATTGCATTAAATTCCATTGAGGGTCTTTTGATTAGATTACTTCATAAAATCCATTTAGGGCTTTTGATTGGACTATGTCAGTGCAGTGTGATCTATGTAGAGCCTCTTCGTTGATCCGATAAAAATGGAGACACAGAGAGAGATATAGACAGGTACAGGAAAAGGAAGCCACCATTTTTTACCCTGCCATCTCAGAAAGGACCAAAGGATCACTTACACACAAAGCCCCCAAGAGGCTGGACTCACGGAGAAGTTCAAGAGGAGAGAAGCCCTGAGAGAAGCCCTGAGAGAGCTGAGGCCAGGGAGTGACGAGCTGTGTGCCCCAATAGCCTGCAGCAGAACTTGGGAAGAATGTGGTGCAGCCAAGACTGATAGAGGAGGCCCAGAAAGAGACAAGCCCTATGCTTGGCTGCCCTCAGTTGAGCTCAAATCTCAGCAGAGATGGTGGCCATCTAGCTTCAACACATGGCAGCTGACTTTGGTGAGAAAGCACCCCTTATGGTACCTCTATTTGGACTTTTGAGAGCTTTGGAACTGTAAGCTTTTACCTTAAATAAATCCCCTGTATAAAAGCCAACCCATTTCTGGTACTTTGCATTAGCAGCTCTTTGGCAAACTAAAACAGGTGGTATATGGGGAAAAATACACCTAATGTAAACTATGGACTAGAGTTAACAGGAATACTTTAATATTCTTTCATCAATTGTAACAAAGGTACCAACCAATGCTAAGTGTTAACAATCAGGGGATATATGGAAATATTGCATTTTTTTACATGACTTTCATGTAAACCTACAACTTCTATAACTTAAAAAAGTTACAATAATTTTAAAAAAACATTATTCTAAGTGAAATAAACCAGGCACAAAGTACTACATATGGTATGATGCCATTTGTACAAAATGTAAACATAAATAAATCTATAGTCACAATTAGATTAGTGGTATGTAGGGCTGGGGAAGAACAGAGGGATTGAGAGTGACTGCTAAGAGGTATGGGGTTTTTGTTTTTGGAGTAATGAAAATATTTTAAAATTGATTGAGGTGATGAATGCACAAATCTGTGATTATACTGAGAGCCATTGATTGTACACTTTGGATGGATTGTATGGTATGTGAATATAGCTCAATAAAACTGCTTTCAAAATGAACCTAAAAGGGAAGGAGGTGTGGCTCAAACAGTTAGGTGTCCACCTACCACATGGGAGGTCCCGGGTTCAGTTGCCAGTGCTTCCTGAAAAAAACAAGCAAGACAATGAGCTGGCACAACAAGATGACACAATGAAAAGACACAACAAGGAAACACAATGAGAGACACAACAAGCGGGGATCAGAGGTAGCTCAAGCCATTGGGCACACAACGAATGGACACAGCGAGCACAAACAACAAGAAGGGGGAGAAATAAATAAATAAAATAAATCTTTTTTTAAAAGGAATCTAAAAGACAAAGCAATCTGGAATTTTCTCACAACATAAGAGACTGTGAGGAAAAGAGTGGAGTAAGAAAATTAAAAAGCATACTAAGTTTCTTCAATTGTTTGAGGAAAGAAAGCATATAGGAAAAATATGTAGGTTAGTATGTGTATTGATGGGTTTTAACATTGTTTTTTAAATAGCAGAAATCAGCAGAAAATAGAAAGGAAGATATATATAGCCTTAGTAATCCTTCTTAAGCAATACACTAACAAAAAGAAATGTAATAAAAGTATATGTAAAAGAGGAATAGAAATATACCCCAGACTGTTGGCAATGGATTTCCCTTGGGAAGTGAATGGAAATGGATGGAGAAAAGGAAATGAAAGGAATTCTTTCCTGTTTCATGTTCTGTGCTCTGTATAGTTTGAATTGTTTACAATGTTCATACATTCTTGTATTTTATGCAATTAAAAAATTTAAAAACATATGTTAATTATTTTAAAGGCAGAAAACACATAAAATAGAAGTCAAACTAGACACTAAAAATAGTTCAGATGAACTTAGTGACAGGTGGTACATACTACAAATGGGCTCATTATAACAATAAATATAAACAAGCAGGACTCCCACCAAAAAAATGTGGGCTGTAAAATAATAAATCCAACATTTGGCTGCCTAAAACAAATACAACTAAAATAAAAATTTTTTAATTGACAGAATTTAGAGGAGGATCAAAGACAGATGCACAAATTGGCATCCAGCAGCAAATGCCACTTATGCACTCTGGGTGTGCAGTTTTAACAACAGTATCATGGTAAAAAAGCAATGAGATCCTCCACAATTAAAAAAGAAAGAAAGATATACTAAGTAGATAATGACAATTAAATGCAATACATGATACTGGAATGGAAGAAAAAAGGCTCAAAAGGACATTATTGGGACATAGGAAAAAATGCAATATAAATGTAATCTTTATACCAGTGTTAAATTTCTTTTGATAACTGCACTCAAGATGATTCCGTCAGTGAATATCCTTGTTCATAGGATATGTACATGGAAGTATATCATGGATTATGATGTGTGCAACCTGCTCTCAAATGTTCCAAAAATGGATGATAGGTTAAATCGATAGGTAGCTAGATGAGATAGGTAGATAGGTAGGTAGGAAGGTAGGTAGGTAGGTAGGTAGATAGATAGATAGATAGATAGATAGATAGATAGATAGATAGATAGATAGATAGATAGATGGATGGATGATTGATTGATAGATAGATAGATAGATAGATAGATAGATAGATAGATAGATAGATAGAGATTATAGATAGATAGATGATAGATAAATAGATAGATGATAAAGAATACTACAGCATAGGGGCAAATACTAAAATTGGTAGATCTGAGTATTAGGGGAATAGGAGAATGTTGGACTTCTCTGTATGCAGTGTGTATTGTTTTTGCAACTGTCCTGTAAGTATGAAATTATTTCAAAATAAGTTTTTTAAAATGCATTAAGAGATGAAGTAGTCATTAAAGAAAAGAAGTACTGTAGACTAAATAATAAAATTCCAAAAATGGTAAATAGATATGTCCCAAACAATAGATGAACATAACACAACACAAAATCTGAAATTCAAAAACAAAACATATAAAGAAATAAATTGAAATTGGAGGCCTAACTATCCCACTATAAATTAACAAAATCTAATATTTATCGAGGTTTTGCTATGTGCCTGGGTCTCTGCTAGGCATTGTGCATGCATTATCTCCTTTAGTCCTCACAACTCCATGAAGTAGGTGGTGTTCTGTTCCCCCTGCATTACAGATGAGGAAACTGAGATTTAGAGAAGTCAAGTGCTTTTCCCAAGAACACCCAACCAGGAAGCAATGAAGCTGTGACTCCTGCTCAAGTCTATCTAGCTCCGGAGCCCATGATCTTAACCACTGCATTATATTGCCTTTCAACAAGAAATATGAAATCATCAAAAAGTGAGCAGTCAATAAATAAATTAATAAAGGAAATTACGGAGTTGATCATTAGCATCATAAGATAGACAATGAAGGGATGCAAAAGGCAGTGCAAGAAAATATTCTATTTTTAAGAATATAAAGATCTCATAAAAATTCATTGTATTATAGATGAACAAGAAAGAAGCCAGAAAACCTAATATTCTACAATATTAAAAATAATTATAAATTTAAAATGCAAGTAAAATTCCTATCCACTTTATTCATAATAGCCAAAAACTGGAAACAACCCAAATGTTCACCAACTGGTGAATGGATAAGCAAACCGTGATGTGACCATACAGTGGAGTACTACGCAACAATAAAAAAAAATTCTAGAAATCAATTTATAAACATGAAAGAAGATTAGTGGTTCTGTAGGTCTGAAGAAGGAATGCTAAGGGGTATAGTCTTTCTTTTTGGACTAATGAAATCATTCTAAAGTTTTTGAGATGATGAATGTACAACATTGTTATTGTA
>PVKH010003529.1:0-24799 GCA_004027955.1 Chaetophractus vellerosus
TGCCACACATCACTTCCATTCATGTTCCATTAGCCAGAATTCGGTCGCTTGGCCATATCTACCTGCAAAGGATGCTTGGAGACATATCAAGCCATAAGCCCATGAGGAGGAAAAACAAATATCAGTGACCATTTAGCAGTCTTTGCCAAATGAAAGACGGGAGGGGTGTTGCGGAAGGAGTCATAGGCAGAAAAGCAAAAACTGAACCAAGAGCTGTGTGCACACAACAGCAGACAAACAAACCTTGCCACAGAACTTGTCCTGGGAATGGGTGAGTGAGAGAGTTAGATAGCCTTAGGGCGACTTCTGCTCCTTGGTGCATCCCGTACATCTGGATGTCATTTGTAGTGCTGGGATTAAGCGCATTGGATTCTGATTCAGAATCGGGCAGACATGAGGTGAAATCCAGGCTCCATCTCTTTCTAGGTATGTGACCTTGAGCAAGTTTTTTTTCTGTGAAACTGTTTCATCATCTGTCAAATTGGAGAAAATAATGTTTACTTTACATTGTGTCTCTTCAGATCATATGATTAAAAACATGCAACTTCATGATGCCCAGCACACAATAAGTACTCAATAGATAGTAACTACTGATACTGTTACCTCATTCACCACTTCTGCTATGTTCCTGCATTTTCTTTACCTGGTATGCCTGCTTCTACCAATTTTCTCCACCTAATTAATTCAAGTCCAATCTTCTCCAGGAAGTATTTCACTTTTGCATCAGTTCCAAATGACCTGCTTAAAATCTATGTGACCCAACTGAGCACTTAGTTTCAGTTTGCCCATTATGAGTGTAAGCACCATGAGAGTTATGATATTATTTGTTTCATTTATTTACTGTATCCCAGAGCTTAGGACAGAGTCTGGATTATCATAGGTGCTCAATTATTATAATTTAGATGAATATTCAGCAAATATGAGATACACCATGTCAAAATGTCTGATGCAATGCTCTTTATAGTACAGAATCATGTAGCCTTGAGGTTATTCTCTAATTTTCTGTGTCAGTTATCCTTGTCTTCCTGATGAAATTGAATTCACAGTATCCAGAGTGATCTTTTTAAAATGTAAATTGGATCTTGTCATTCCTCTGATTGACCCCCTCCAATGACTTCTCATCTAAAATCTGAACTCTTCATTGTGATCTACAAGGATCAAGACCTGGCCCTGCCTTCCTCTCACTCCTTTTATTCCACTTTCCTTCTCCATGACTACCCTTAAGCCTATTTTTACATCTGTTTCTTCCTCTCTGGCCGTTATGGTGGCAAGAAGAGGTTGGTTACTTAGGGCTTGCAGTACCTCTAAAGAAAACTAATCTTCCTCTTTTTAGAAAACCTTAGGAGGTATCCTCTGTACCACGCTACAAGGCAACAACAGCCCAGGCTGTGCTTGCTGAGTGCGTGTGATTACTTTTTCATTTTCTGGCTGAAGGTACCCATGGAAGTGATTATTGAGGTACACACAGAAGCCAAACTCTCTCCTCCCTCCCACAGACACACAAACATGGGCTTCTCCCTCTTTCAGCAGTTCTGTCTTCTCTCATTAGATGACATTCTGGATCCTTAGAAGATTTCTCTGGCTCAGACTCTAATTAGATTGTGAGCTGGAAGACTGACCATGAACTGTTTTAACAATCTTCCATTCTGGGTTTAACATGCTTATCCAGTTTGAATATTTGGTAGTAAATTCTTTTCTTCTTAAGGAGAGAGAAACACAGAGAAAAAAGCATGTGAGCAAACAGCTTTCTCCTTAAGACCTCTACAAGCATGAAGGACAGATGTAATGGCGCTATTCATATGGAGATTTCCAAGGGGCATGCATGTATGCCTTGGAAAGACAATTCTGAATCACCAGTCATAACCCTCCACAATTATGAGCCACTCTCTGGGGTGATCTTTGCAAAACCTTGAGAGGAAAAAAGGGAAAAAAACAACCACCCACTTTACAGGGGAAGAGAAACCTTGGAGAAACAAAGTAATGCAAAGGCTCTGAAATCCAGTGGCCACACTACTTATTAGCTGTGCAACCTATTTTGCCAATATTTAGAGTAAGTGTTTGGAGCATCTTGGATTTGAATCCTAGCTCTGTCACTTACCACTGTGTGGCCCTGAGAAAGTTTCCTAATTCTATTAACCTCAGTGCCCTCTTTTATAAAATGGGGGTGAATAATAATCCCTTCCAGATATATTCAGATCATTCACTTAGAATGTCAGTGTCAGGCACATAATAAGTGCTCAAAGATGGTAGCTACCATTATAATATATTCCTAATCTGAAAAACAGGGGTATTAATAAAAACTTGCTTCCTGAAGTTTGTTGTTAGGATTAAATGAAGTGATATATGTAAAGTGATTTAGATAGTGCCTGGTATAGTATGTACTCAATACATATTAGTTGCTGTAATTATAATTATTATTATTGTCCAAAGAAGAACATGACAGTGCTGGGATCAAACTGGTATCTGCCTCTAAGTCTCATTCTGTTCGCTCAAAGTTTATAAACTTAAGGCCATGGGCACAGTTTTTCAAATTTTTAATTAATTCCATACAAAAAAAATCTTTACTTTTATATTCTCTTGAAAATAGTCATTGGATCTAGTAACTTAGTTGGCTAGAGCAGAATAGAGGCTGTTCCCTCTATAGTTTGCCCCAATCCCCAGCATTCTTGATTATCTTACATCAGCCCTGCATTACTCCTGTGTTTTACCTTCCTGTCCCCTGGAAAAGTTTGAGTTTGCAACCTCTGTGTCACCCACTGTGCCACAGCCCCCTCTTGTAACTGTGAATGTTCCTTCCACCAGGGTGTGATAACAATGGCAGCCATTTAGATGATGTTGGTGGTAATAATGTGGTGATGTTCTACATTTTATGAAAAGAATCCTGCATCCATGAACTTCCTTAATCTTTTAAACATTTCTTTGGTAACTGATCTGGGCCATGGCCTGTTGCCAAGCACAGGAAGGGCATAAAAGAATATAGCACACGGTCTCAGCCTTGCAAGAGCCCACAGTCTAGCAAAGTAAATGAACCATTAAAATTACAGCCCAGGGAGCAGATTTGGCTCAAGCAGTTGAGTACCCACCTCTCACATGGGAGGTCCTGAATTCAGTTCCCAGTGCCTCCTAAAGAAGACAAGCAATGAGCAGACAACAAGCAGACATTGAACAAAATAAACAAGCAGACAAGCAAAAACAATGAGCAGACAATGAGAAAGAACAATGAGCAGATAACAAGCAGACAATGAGCAAAAATAATGAGCAAGACAATGAGCAAAACCAAAATGAGCAGGGAGCAGATATGGCTCAAGCAGTTGAGTGCCCACCTCCCATATGGGAAGTTGCAGGTTTGGTTTATGGTGCCTCCTAAAGAAAAGAAAAAAAAAAGACAATGAGCAGACAATGAGAAAAAAAACAAGCAGATAACGAGCAAAAATGATGAACAAAAACAATGAGCAGACAACAAGCATGAACAACGAGAAAAAACAATGAGCAAACAGAAGGAGCCATCTCGGGGAGGGGGGAATTACAGCCCAGCATGGTCATAGAAGACATCCATATCCAATCCAGAAACCTGCTTTCTAGGAGTGCTGAAAATGTTTCATGGAGGTGATATTCTTGGTGCTTCCTGATGGTGAATAGGATTGCACAAGAAGGATGGGTGAGTATATTCCTGGAAGAAGAATGACCATGAAGCCATCACTCTTCAATTCCAAGGCACGCACTACTCTTAAGACTAAGATAAAACCCTTGGCAGGGTCTTCAAGGTCCTAAATGATGTAACCTTTCTTACTTCTCAAACTCTCTCCTCTTGATCAGTACCCTCCAGCCACCCTTGCTTCCACCTAACCTAAGAATTTTGCATCTTCTTGGATGTTTATCTGTGCCCTGTCATCCTTCAGCTTCATCCTAAACATCAGTTCCTTAGGCAAAGACTAGGTCAGTTCTCTGTCACAGCATGTGTCATAGCTTGAAATTACATAGTTGTGTGACTATTTGATTAATATGTCTCCCCTGGGATAGGCCGAGTCATTGGCCCCATTCTTTATCTCTCCATATATCTACACCCTTTGCAGTCTCCAACCTGTGACTTTGGGTTCAGCCTTATGACTTGCTTTAGTCAATGGAACATGGGTGGAAGTGCTGGTGTACCAATTCTGAACCTAGACCTTGAGAGGCATTTTGCTCTTCTGCCATTACCATAAGAAGAACATTCCCAGGTAGTCTACTGGCATAGAGGAGGATGAGTCATGGTGAGCAGATCCAGACTCAATCTGCAACTTAGAGCTGCCCTGCTGAGCCAGCTAGATCACCAATCCATAGATGCATGGGCAAAACGAATACTTATTGTTTCATTCCACTGACATTTTAAGGCTATTTGTTGTGGTGCAATAGCTGACTGATACACTCCCACTATACCCTAAGTTCCATGTAAACAAGGACCATGTTTTTGTTCAACATTGAATCTTTACCATCTAACACATAGTAGGCCCTCAATAAATATGTGCTGAATGAATGAATGATTAATGGACCAGGAAACACCAGACGTGAGAGAGCCCTGCACTGCCAGAAGAGCACTGGGGTTTCACAACATGTAGTACACCTCCAATCAGCTAGAGTAGTTCAAGCATCTAGGAGATAAGCAAAGAAGAAATGGGTAAATAAGCGACTATCCCTGTACCTGCTCTTCCTCAAGCCCTCTGCCTCCAGAACTTCAAGGTTTGGGGAAGAAACCTACAGCAAAATGAGTGCTTGGACCCTCGGAAAGATTAGGACATTCCTACAGCCATCAAAGTCTACATATCAATCAGCAGCCTGAGTCTGACTTGGTACCTAGAAAAGATCTTCCATGCTGCCCGTCCTTATTTAGATCAACTCAGAGAGACCATGAATAAATTAACAATGATGATGATAACAATGATGACAATGACAACAGTGATGATGATGATAGCACATTTAATTAGGAGACTATTAAATGTGTGCTAGCAGCTGTGTTCCAGTGACTTATCTGCCTTAACTCTTCGCAACAATCCTCTGGGCTCCTATTTGACACATGAGGAATCTGAACCTCAGAGAGATTTGTTAACTTACCCCAAATCAAACAGTTAACAAAGAGAGAATTCAAAACCAGGCAGTCTGGGTCCAGAGCACATTACTCTAACCACTGAGCTGCTCTGCCTGGGCAGTGACTCTGAAGTCACAAGGCCCAGCTCCAGTCCAAGTGATCTAGTAAGCTCAGGATCTTCCTTTCGCTGAACATATTTTCCTTCTTGCGTGTCTTCCCTGCTCTGGCTGCCCTTGGTTTGTGGTTTGGGTTATATTTCCTCATCCCTTCTACCCACCCCAACTGCCATCTACCAAGAGTGTCCTTTCAGGAGGACCAAGACGAAAGCCTTCTCAAACACTGCTGCTGGCAATTGGCACAGCTTTTCTTGGAGACAGGTGTGCAGTATGGATCAAATGACTGAAAAATGCTCATAACATTTTCCAAAAAGAAGGCTCAAAAGTGAGGGTTTTATGGGCAAGGATGTTCATAGCAACATTATTTATGATAACAGAAGCCTAAAAAAGAATCTAAATATCCAACCACAGTGGACTGGTTAAATAAATTGTGCTATGCTCATCAGCAGGAATACCCCCACAGCCTTTAAAAAGCATAAAATGGCTCATTTGTAAGGTTATTCATCACAACATTACTTGAAAGAACAAAATATTGGGGGAAATATTTGTGAACTAGTTAATAAACTGTGGTTTATCCATATAATGGATTACTGAAGAGTAGTTTTTAAAAAGAGGAAGTTCTCTATATACTTGATATGGAAAGTTCTCCCAGGTACATTGTTAAGTGAAAAGGCAAGGTGAGGGATAGTGTTTATAGCATACAATCTTTCACAGAAAAACAAAAACATACATACATAGTTTCTTATACAATAATAAAAACACTCTGGGGAAGCAGATGTGGCTCAAGCAATTGAGGTCCCGCCTACTACATGGTCCCAGGTTCGATTCCAGTGCCTCCTAAAGAAGACAAGCAAGACAGTGAGCTGATGCAATGGGCAGGTGCAGCAACAAGATGACGCAACAAGAGACACAAGGAGGAAGACATAATGAGAGACTCAACAAAGCAGGGAGCAGAGGTGGCTCAAGTGATTAAGCACCTCCCTCCCACATGGGAGGCCCCAGTTTCGGTTCCTGAGGGGCTAGGGAGAAATAAATAAATAAATAAAATCTCTTTTTAAAAAGGACTCTGGAAAGAGACACAAGAAAATTTTTTTAATATATTTTTTATTTGTTTTTAATTTAGGCAACTTAGATTCCCAATTTGGAATCACTTAGAGAATCTTACTCTTTTGAAAACAGGAAGGCTTCCATTTAAAAAGGGATGTTGGCAATCCATATTTTTGTATTGAGAACTGCTGCACTTTGTAAAAATATTAAGTATTTGAGTTTATGAACAGTGTTATTTAAGACTGAATGACGGTACTCTTAGGAGTTAGGTAAACATTCACAAAATGAAATGAGAAATACAAAAGTATAGAAGTCTGCTGGCCACCTCATAGGCAGAAGATTCAATTCCAAAGAAAACATTAACAAAATGAGCATTTCAAAGCCATTTTAAACTCTGGTGGGAGACTAGTTGCTCTTCCATCTCTCTTTCTTTTTTAAAAAAAAGTCTGTTTTTGGTATATATTAATAAATCATAAATCCATCGAAAGTGTAAAAAAAAGATAGTTAGATTACATAAAATGCTCCATTAAAAAACATAAGGGATTTCCATATGCCCCACTCCCCATACTTCCCACTTATCCCCACATTAACAAGTTCTACATTCATTGCAATTGATGAACACATTTTGGAGGATTGCCACTAAGCATGGATTATAGTTTACATTGTAGTTTACACTCTCTCCCACTCAACTCTGTAGGTTATGGCAGGATATATAATGGCCTGTATCTGTCATTGCAATGTCATTCAGGTCCATTCCAAGTCCTGAAAATGCCCCCATATTGCCCCTCTTTTTTCCTCTCCCTGACTACAGCTCCTCCAGTGGCCACTAGAGACACAAGAAATTAACAAGAGGTATTGATGGGAGGGCTGCTCAAATGGTACAGGGGTGAAAGAAAGACTCTTCACTGTAAAACTTTTTAAATATTTTTAACCATGTGAATGTATTATCTACTCACAAAGTTAAATTTTAACAAATCTAAATCACATTGCAGAAATATATTTAATTATGTGGGGAGATGCTTATAATATATTTTAAAGGGAAAAATCAGTTTACAGAAGAGATTCGACCTTAAGCAGGTCCTATCTCTCCGAGTCTCAGTTTTTTTATCTGTAAAATGACAAAAATGGTAAGGTAGTAGTGAGGATGAAATGAGACCAAAGTAGGTAAAACCTATGTTGATAAAACATATAGCTAGTGTTAAATAAGTTAGCTTCTAATGATCCCATAAAAAACTACTGGGCTTATATGTTTGTTAAACATAGCTATCTCTAGATGGTGGTTTTAATTTTCTTCTCCGTGTTTTTCTAGATTTTCCAGCTTTGCCATAAAGAATGTACATCCCTTCTGTAACAATATCCCAAAAAAACAATGGAAATATTATTTTTAAAGTGACAGAAGGCAATATTTCGAAGTCCCTTTCAAATCCCTTCCTTCCCCTTTCCCAAGGCCACCAGAGGGAGAGTACAGCATGGCACCCAAGGGATCTGAGCAGGCTGGTAAGCAGGGTGTGAATGGCACTTACCATGCAGTCATGGAGATATGGAGTCACCAGCAATCGAAGGGACCACCTAACTGCTCATCTAGCAGGAACTCACACAGCTCAGGGTGCAGAAGCCCTCAAGGCAGGGGCACTGCCCTGATTCAGGTTCCCGTAAGCCATTCCCAAAGATGCACCTTCAGACCCCAGTCACACAAAAGTCACAGTCACCAACTCTTACTGGAGCTGACCACGTTCCAGGTGTTGATCTAAGACTTTACATGTATCGATGCAGCTAATCCTTACAACAGCCCTATCAGGTTTTCAGCAGGGATTTGAATTCCATGCTCTACCTTAGGCAATGCTCATTGGTGCTCAGGCTTTATGCTGAAAACATTTGTTTTCTGGTAAGAGTCAAACATCTCTCAAAAAATAGATTAGATAGTGTGTTAGTCAGCCAAAGGGGTGCTGAAGCCAAATATCAGAAATCGGTTGGTTTTTATAAAGGGTATTTATTTGGGGTAGAAGCTTACAGTTGCCAGGCCATAAAGTGTAAGGTACTTCCCTCCTCAAAGTCTATGGCCACGTGTTGGAGCAAGATGGCTGCCAATGTCTCTGAGGGTTCAGGCTTCTTGTATTCCTCTCTTCCCAGGGCTTATCTCTCTCTGGGCTCAGGCTTTGCTTTTCTCCGCAAGGCCAACTGTAGACTATCAGGTGAATAGCTCGTCTCTTTCCCCGGGGCTTTCTCTCCTTCCTCACGACCAAGCTCCTCTGTGTGCTTACTTCCCCGGGCTCCAGCATTAAAACCCAGCATCAGAACTCCAACTCAAAAAAACCCCAACTCTGTCCTTTTCCATGTCTTTTATCTTTGAGACCCCACCCACAAGGGGCAGGGCTGAATGCTCTACTGACGTGGCCCAATCAAAGCCCTAATCATAACTTAATCACGCCCAGAGGAACAGACCAGTTTACAAGCATAACCCAATAATCTATTTTTGGAATTCATAACTATATCAAACTGCCACAGGTAGATATGTAGATAAAGATAGATAGACAGACATGATTGATAGAAATGATAGATGTCAATTTGGTGAACAAAGCAAGCTATGAATCCAGGTATTATAATTAGTATAAACTCAATTTCCATAGTATGTATGGAAACCAGTAGCCTTACAGATGCCATCAACTGGGAAAATGAAAGTAGTTGGAATTTCAGGACTGGAATCAGACTCTCTCCAAACACTCATCCCATCCAGTAACAAGGAGCTCACAACGGTTTGAGACAGGCCATGTTAACTTTGGACATCTCTGACTGTGAAAACCTATAAAGTCTCCAAAAGTAGCTAAGCAATGGTTGGATCTGGGGAAATAGCCCTAGGATCTTCCAAGTTGACTGCTTCCAAAAGAAACCTTCATTAGGGGTGTTTAAGTCTTGGTCCATATGTTAAAATGTTAATCTCATTGGTTGGTGTTTTGTCCTAGATGTCTTGCCCAGGAGAGGCCACACTCTGAAGAAAATATCGGCCCCAGGTCTCTCCTTCACCCCCTCCCTTTGCAGCCAGATTGTGTGCATTTCAGATGGTCTTCTGTGGTTTGAGTATGGCAGTTTGACAGCCCCTGGCAATTGCAGTTCCAGGCCTTGTCCCTGTCCTACCTCCCCCACATTCCCCATTTCACTTTGAGAGTATCCTCTTGGTGAGCGCATCAGCAGCTGTCGCAGTCACTGGTCTGGTCTTACATTTCATTTTTTAGCCTGTTAAGTTTAATGCCCCTGTGCTTGGTGAAGTACAGGGGACAGCCTCTCCTTGGGGTTGTGATGGGAGTTTAATCTCTCAGAGATTCTACCCAGATATATATAGTCCATATTTATTCACTGCATACAGTAGGTTTCTGGATCAGCCAGCATGCCATAGTTAAATCTTTGGGGCTATTAAAGCAGAGAAGCTCTCCCTACTCATTCATTTCCTAAGTGCCTTTTGTGACAGATTACCCCCTCCTATTCCCTCAACTCACACCAGAAATCAAGAAATCAAATCATCACCCTTGACTCCTCCCTCTCCTTGCCACTCACAGTCCATCCACAATCAAGCCCTATTGGCTCATCCTCTAAAACATACCTCATTCTATGCACATACCTCCATCTGTAACACCATCTCCATCCTAGCTACCACCATTTCTTCCCCAGACTGCTGCAAACAGCTTCCTAACTGATCTCCCTGCTTCTACAACTGCTCCTATCCAATCCATCCCACAAATTGCAACCTGACGAGCTTTTTAAGTTATAAATTAAACCATGTAATATCCCTCTGGTTAAAACCCTTCAGTGGTTCCTCATCACACTTAGAATAAAGTCCAAGTTTCTTACCATGGTCTATGAGGCCCTGCATGACCTGGCCCCAAGCACCTCTCTGAACTCCACTGCTATCATGTTCCATTTGCTCATTATGGTCTAGTCATACTCTCTATTTGGGTTCTCCTAAAAGCAGACCTTGAGGCAGAGATTTAGGCTCATGTAGATTTGATCTACTAGAGTAGACGATCCCAGGAAAATTGAGAGGGAGTTGGAAAAATGTAAAAGAGAGAAGAGGAAAGCCCACAAAGGTATGCTAATGAGTAGACACTGGGGCTCAGTTCTGCTGGGGATTCTCTGTGTGAACATGCCTCAGAGTTGTATGAGCATGGGCTGAGTAAGTTGGGGAGTTTATCCACCATATTCTATCCCTCATTGTTGAGCATCATCCTGGGGACATAACTTTGCACTCTGGCAAAGTACCCATTGGGGCTAGAGAACACTCTTAGGCAAAAAGACATGGGAAACCATGGCTGCCCAGATAGACTGAAAGGACATGAGTCCTTACCTACAGCAAATGCTCCTTCAGCACTACATAGCATGGGGTCACCAAACCAGCCACGAGTCACATAATGTAACTACTCTGGGATGAGATGAGGGGCTTGGGCAAAAGTGCAAATCAGCTACATCACTAAGCACACTGCTTATTTCTACTGACATTTTTTCATAGTAAGGCTTTCTCAAAGAAACATTAATTTATGCTCTGGTACAAGCTCTTTATCTTGTCATAAACTGGCACTTTGAATAACCCAGTACCCTATCCTGTATGTTGCCAGAACATGTTGAGTTATTCCCACCACAGTATCTCTGACTTTGTTATTTTCCCCTGGCTCTTTCTCAGCTTTTAGATAGTTTACATGTCCCCACCCCAGGGAGTCTTTCCTGACTTTCCATCTAAAACATCCTTGAACTCATTATTCTTTGTCACAGTAACCTATTTATTTTCTCAGAGGTGTTAATCATAATTTATAATTGTTTTAAGTGTTTGTTGGTTGGCTCATTGTTTGTCTCCCCACTTCAATATATGCCCCATGAGGGCAGGATGTATGTCTCTTGGAGGTATGGCTCCTTTGCCATCACATCACCAGCATCAAGCACAGAGTTGGTGCTCAACAAACGTTGGCTCCACTAATGAATGAATTTGCAGCCAATATCCATTCCAACGTCTTTATTCCAAGTCCTCTTCCAAACAGAGGTGCTTAGTGGTGATGTGTCCTCTCTTCATGTAAACCAGGATCATGGTTCCCCTGCACTTACCATTGGGCTTCCACCATAGTACTCAAATCACAGGTCACCCCTTGTGGTATCCATATCCTAATAACAGTGCTCCAACATTCCACTTCTTAGACCTGAGCCTCTTCTCCGTCCCTGAAAATGTGTGTACCAAATTCTTTGGAGTCATTCAGCTCAGTGGTAAGCTCATGGACGTAGGCAACAATTAAATAAACTAGATAATTACAGAGAGTGAGAAGCAAATGAGAACAGAGCTACTTCACATGGGGTAGGTCATGGGTTGTCTTTCCAGAAAGATGACATTTGAGTTAGGACATAAAAGAATGAGGAGGAGGCACTATGTAAGAGGAAAATGTTCCAAGCTTATTGAATAGCATGTGAGAAGGCTCAGAAGTCCCCCTAAAATTGATGTGCATGAAAGATAACCTCTACCTGCAGGATTTGCAGGCAAAGTTGTCCATCATAAAGAAAGATGGGTGAAAAGAGGGCTCAAAGGGAGTAATTAGGCAGCCCTCTTCCATGTGGCTTGATGGTAAGAGCAAAGAAGGAAAGTCCTAAGGAAAGGGAAGCTCTAGAACTAGGTGTTTCTGAATATTTTCCAGAAAAGCATGGAGATTTACCACCCTCAAATATAGGACAAAGGGGAGAGTATCATTCTCCATTCTCTATCTCCTGCCTGTGACATGCCTGAGAATAATAGGGATCATTCTCACTGCCCATAGCCAAGTCTGTTCCTTGTGTATGAAGGCATTACTGATGGATTCCAAGTCCCTGCTGGAATCCCAGTCATAATGATTATCAAAGGCTTCCCTGTAGCTGGATACTTATGCCTCAGTTGAGCCCTTGTAGCTGGTGGGTAACATCTGGGTTCTCCATGGACTATAAGCATCTTGAGGGCAGGACCAGGGCTTATCCACCCCTATGTTCCCAGTACCTCCCCTGGGGTCCATTCAGTAAGTATTGATGGGAGGGAGAGAATATATAAGAATGGAAGACTGACAGAATGGATGGATAGAAAAACAGATAAATTACCAACCTTGGTCAAAGCTAGGTACTTCCTGGGGCAGCCTTCTATGGAATATGTAAGTGCTCATCTTGTCATAGTGTGTTATATCTGTGGGTGGAGACCCACATAATAAACAAGAAAATATCAAATTCCCATCCTGGGGAATCCTGCTATGTTCTCAGAGAGACAAGAATCCCTTGAGAACAATAGGCAGTGCCTAATAAAAGAAACCAGACCAATATGTCAAGCCCTCAATATTATTGCAAGTAACATATTCTTCAAAAATTGAAACTAATTGGTTACCATAGGTTCCAAGGGGTGGTGAGGGAAAAATAGAATAGATGGTGAACATAGGGCATTTTAGGGCATTAGAATTATTCAGCATGATCTTGCAATAGCAGACACAGGCCACTTCAAATTTCATCACAACCTATAAAAGTATACTATCCAAAATGTAAACCGTTAACCATTGACCATGGTTAGTAGCAATGCTTCAATATTTGTACATCAATTGTAACAAATGTACCATCCACATACCAAATGGTATTAATAGGGAAGAGGGGAAAAGGGAGAGGGCGTTAGGTATATGGGAATCCCCTATATTCTCTATGTGACTTTTCTGTATCCTAAAGCTTCTTTGAAGAGAAAATGAAAAAAAAATAAGACATTGGGGAAATATATGGAAGAAAATGTCACTGTACACACAAGATAACAGATCTTACAGTGATGAAAGACACAATGTCTAAAAATTTTTTATTTCAATTTTTTTTTAATTTTGTATTTTATTGGTTATTTTTTAAATTATTTCATTTTCCTTATTAATTTTATTTTGTTATTTTGTTGGCTTCATTTTTTGGAGAGGTTTTGGATAACAGAAGAGTCACAACAGTGGCAGGGGAGGATCACTGGTGTGGGGTGTCAGTGATGGGGGATGCATGGGAAGGGGTTCACTTAGGGCATGCCTCTAAGGCAAACGAATCCACCCAAGAACCGAAAGGATATTGAATTCCAATCCTGGCGAATTCTACCATATTCTCTAATAGGACAGCAAGAATCCCCCAAGTGCAAGGGCTTTGCCTACTGAAGGAAGACAGACCATTACACCAGGCCCTTGATATTGATGATTGTACTTATGAACCTTTTCTTGTGAAATTGAAACTTAGCCTAATATTATAGGTTGCCTAAGAGTTACCTCTTGAGAGCCTCCTTGTTGCTCAAATTTGACCTCTCTCTAAGCCAAACTCAGCACAGAAACACACTACCTTCCCCTCAGTGTGGGGCATGACTACTGGGGATGAGCTTCCCTGGCACCAAGGGATTATTACCAAGTATCAACTAGCAATAAATGTAGAAAAAGACCTTGACCCTAAGTGGGAAATGGTAAATACAAATGAGTTTTTATGGCTAAGAGATTTTAAAGTGATTCAGGAAGTCATTCCAGAGATTATACTTATCCACGTCTCAGCAGGATCTCATTGACTACCCCAGCAAACAGTGCCTCAAATAGAGGGGCTCCCGAGGGCTCTGGAGACATCCAGAAACTATAAGCAGGGCAGACAACTCCGGAATTTGGCACCCTGTCAGTGAGCCTTACTTTGGAATTTATGCTCCCTTGTGTAACAGAATTCGACTCGTTTATAGTTTCCCTACACACAACTCTTCTGCCCCTTTTATTTGAACCTATAATTAGCACTATATTTGATAAATGTATGTACCAGAAACTTAAATCTTTGGTCCATCCATGTGCCAGCTGAGCCCTGAATCTCATCAGAGTTGCAACACCTACTCTCCAGTTCATTGGACTCACCCAGGACAACTAAAAGGAGATGATGATGGACAATGCCCATCCCAAGGAACAGATAGTGTCTGCAACTGCAAGCAAGATAGTTCCATCCATCTGTCCCATGGGATCTAAGCTCCCTCTCAATCAGAAGCAGAGTGGGCATCACTACCCCAAATTCATCAAGATTGGGGAATGAACAATGGACTAAAGTAGACTTATTATTCTACTATAGGCTTATTCTTATTCTAGCAACGGAAGAACTCTTATCATTGATGTAAAGGCAGTGGCCACCAAAGGTTCTGAGGAATGGGAGAGGGAAGAATAAGTATAACATGGGGGGCGTTTTCAGGACATTGGGGTTGTCCTGAATAACATTGCAGTGATGGATACAGGCTGTTGTATATTTTGTCATAACCTACAAAATTGTGACAGAGTGTAAACTATAATGTAATCCGTATTCCATGGTTAGTAGCAATGCTTCAATATGTGTTCATCAATTGTAACAAATGTACCACACTAATGAAGGATGTTGTTAATGTGGGAAAGTGTGGGAGGGGGAGGGAGTGGGACATATGGGAAGCCCTTATATTTTTATGTAACATTTATGAAATCTAAAGCTCCTTTAAAAATAAAAAATAATAATTTTAAAAAATTTTAAAAGCTAGATGCTGCACAGCTGTTCAATAAATAACATTGATTTGGACAGGCAAATGATCTCAATAAAATTCTTGTTGAGGGTGGTAGTAGTTGGGACTTTGTATCTGCAAGAAACTAATTCAGAATACTCTAGAACACCTCCTCTGGCATTTAGATCGAACAAAAGGATATCATGTGCTGTGAAAAGAGCATAGGGTGTTGAGTCACAGATGAGTTGAGGCCTCGATCTGCCACTTACCAGGTTTATGACTTTGGGCATACTTCTTTAAGCCTGTTTCCTCTTATGAAAACTGGAGATGAGTTATTCTGTTCCAGAGAGGTATGTTAGGAATAAAGTGAGATATTGTTCTTGAAAGCACTTTGGAGTTTATGTTTGTTTATTTTTTCAAATCAATATGCATTTATTGAGTACATGCTGTTGGTTCATCACTGAGTTAGTGCTGGAGAGAAAGATAAAAGACAGCTCTGGTAACACAGTGAACCCAGAGGTGGATGAGAATTGTGGTTGATGGTACATATGCAAGAATGTCCTTCTGTGAGCTAGAGTGGGTGTATATCATTATTGCAGCATGGTGGGAATATGGAGAATCATGGGAAAAATACAATTGGTGTGACCCATGAACTGTGGCTAACAGCAATACTGTAATATTCTTGCACCAATGACAAAGATGCACAGTGTTGATAATGGGGGGGAGGGAGGTATGAAAACAGTGTGCCAAATGTATGCTATGGTCCATGGTTGGTAGTAATAGTCTGATGACATTATCTCTTAATCCATAACAAATATTCCACCATAGTTGGTGAAGGGGTGTTGTGTGGGAATTCTACACATGTGCATGATTGTTTTCTGAGTTTGCAACTTCTGTAATAAAAATATATTTTTAAAAAGAAAAAAAAAAAGTCCTAGCCTGGAGGATACTATGGTCCAATGGTTTAGACAGACCCAGGAAAGTGAGTTGGACACTCTAAGAATGGTCCTTAAGGACCTGCCATCCAAGAGCACTGAGGAAGCAGCAGTCAGCTCCGTCTGGAGGGCTGTGAAGGAAGGCTTTTGTATTGGAGCTGGGTCCTGGATGCTAAGCTCCTATTAAGAGATGAGAAAAGGTCTCCCAAGCATCACTCAACAGAACCATGCTCACTCCCTCTGTTTCCTCAGGTTGTGTAGGCTTTGATCTAATGCTCTCTTGAATCTTCTCTTTCTCAGACCTTTCCAGCCAATGGTCTAGTTGGAGAATCCTGCTGTTGACCTGGGCAAGTCTCCTAATTTCTCTGAAATTCTGTTTACTCCTTGATAAAAAGCCTGTTTCGTGGGTTTCAGGAAAGCACTGTGTACACTGCAAAGGACTTTATAGTTCTCTATTGTTATTAAAGTGTTAAGTAGATGCATGCTCTAAGGAGTATCAGGGAGTTTCTTCCGACCTCTATCCAAGGAAATTATGGGGAAATGGGCTTACATTACCCAATAGTATGCATTATATATGTTAGCTGTAAGGAAAGACAAATATTTAATAAAAGTTAAAGATTCAAATGGTATTATAATAGATTGCGGAACCTTATAGCCTGGAGTTTCATTAAAGAAAAAGAAACTTCTGGGATTTTAGTGTGCAAGGGGCAGGAGGATAGAAGAGATGGAAATTTGCATTCTTCCAAAGCCACAGTTGGATACAAAGCTTGATGTCTGAACCTAAAATTGGCATCAGAGAGAAGGAAGCTGGACTGGCTGTTCTCTGAGGTGGGGAAAAACATTGACCATGGAGGGCAGCAGGGAGGAGTCTCTGACCCACTCTCCTCGCTATCCAGAAATACAAGAATTAATAAAGAAAACATCTGCCAGGCCAGAGTGTAATCACTAAATCTGCAGAACCTAACCAGAGACTCCTGAGAATCAGGTGATCCTACTCAAGGGTTCTAAGTGGGGACCCACCAGTGGCCTGATGCACATGGTATTCAGGGGACAAACTTCTTTGCCTGTGGTTGTTTACTTGCCCCAGCCCTTGCTGGTTCTCTTTCAATAGCCAGTTTTATTGTTCAAATATGAGGAAAGAATGCCCCACAGACAGAAGAAACCAAATCCCTGTAGAAGTCAATTGGCTGCTGCATCCATTTAGAAGTTTTTAAATGTACCCAGTATTTTTATACTGTTTCCCTCTTAAGAGGAGCAAGCTATGAACTAGACTGCTCCCATGATGTTCCTTAAGTCTCAGGCCAAATTACAGTCCAGGCATACACTGGGGAAGTGAAAAGGGTTGTGTCTAGAACCTCAAACTAGAAAAGGAGAAAATCAAATAAACAAACAAAAAAGATGGAAAAGCAAGTGTTCAGAGCCCAGAGTGGTATCAGATGCCTATTGAGCCCCTGAGACCTGGATTCAAATCTTGGTTCCCCATTATTAGCTTTATGTTTCTGTTTTTCTCCCCACTTAAACATCTCTTTGCCTCAGTTTCTTTGTCTATTACATCTAGTGATACCTACTTTTCAGGAACATTGTGGGTAATGGAGAATAGGGGAAACTAGGCAGCTCATAGGGTGTCGGGCACACGGTGGGCATTCAATGATAGTCACAGTTAACATTAATTTGCCAGGAATAGGTATTTATGTTTGCATTAAAACCCGCTGGATGTATTTTAGGTATGATTGTTCTGTAAGCTCACAAACTTTCTAATAAAGAAAAAATTTCAAAAAAAAAAACCACATTGGATAGTTGTTTTTGCAATCCAGATATACATACAACAACTATTATATAATCAAAGGAACAAAACAGCATGCACCTTGAAGACCCTCTAATTCTATGCTACCATTTGGTTTAGAATTCACCATTTTCATCTTTATTTTATGCCCAATGCAGAAATGCCTCAAGTTTATTTACCAACTAGACACTAATGTGCATTCTAAAGGAAATTACCCTCACCAGGATCCGACTATGGTTGTAAAATGTTAAATAACAAATCACTTAGTGAAAAAAATGGGGGACTTTTAAATAAAGATGAGAGGGATAGTGGAGTTAATAAAATAAGTTGGCCAGATCTGCGCCTTGCTCTCTTCAACACATCACTAAAATCGAGGGTTTGCCTGTCTCCATTTATCTTAAACTGAACCGTGGCTCCCAGCTCTAGGACAGGAGACTACAAATGATCAATTACATCTTAGTGCACAAAGTCAAAGGTTAAATGTATTATTGCTCACCACAGGCCAACCCCAACCTCAGGATTAATGCCATAAACAAAAAAGGAAAAATACAGTTTAGCCTGTGAAGATCCACCTTTGGTCTCCAAAGAATTACAAAAGGGAAATGATGACCCCTACTGTTAGGAAAAAGAAAGACAACCTGTCTTGGGTACCCAGAGAAGGGCTAGTGAGAGCTTAAGGGACATGGGTTCCCACAGTAGCTTGTTTTCCCACTGGAGCCCACATCAAGCAGGAGGGCCTGGCTTTCACCTTCCTGATGGATTCCTGTGAGAAGCAAAGGACACTTTGAAAGTAGAGCCAATTTGTTTTTGCAAATGGAGAGACTGTGAATGAGAGGGAATACATTGGCCCCAAGTGTGAAACTTATGGACCTAAAAGGGCCTCTCCAGCCTCCCACTCCATTATGTCTGCCAAAGCTGGGGGTACGGGGCACTGCCACCCACCGGCCCCTCTCTTTACAAATTGGCTTTCCTGATCTCCAAGCCCAGAGCTTGCAGATCCTACTTAATGAATTTCTTCATGGGCAATCGGGAAAGACACATCATCCCTTAAAGTCACCTTTTTTTTTGTTACATATCCCCCCCTTTCTGCTTGCTCTTGCTGTGTGTTCATTTGTGTGTGTGTGTGTTCTTCTATGTCTGCTTTGTCTCCCCCCGTTGCGGCGACGCACCAAGTCAGCTCACTGCACAGGTGCCTTGCCCCGCTCGTGGGCGGCTCTGCTCCATTCACGGGCAGCTCTGCTCCGTTCGCGGGCGACTTGCCCTGCCCATGGTGGCTTTGCCCTGCCCACGGCAGCTCTGCCCCGCCCATGGCGGCTCTGCCCCACCCACGGCGGCTTGCCCTCTCAAGGCGGTCTGCCCACTCGGAGAGGTCCCTGGGAACCAAACCCGGGGCCTCCCATGTGGTGAACCGGCGCCCTATCCACTGGGCTACAGCCGGCCCCCTAAAGTCACTTTTTATAGAAGGAAAAATCCATGTTCTAATCATCCAGACCCTGGACAATGGTGGAAAGAGGCATCTGGAACAGACAGAGTGGACAAAGCTAACAACAGCCATCACCAGTCACTCAAAGGACCCACTTGTGGTGGTCAATAGCGCTGTACGCCAAATAGCTCTGGCTCTCCACCTTCTGAGCAAGGAAGCCAGGGTCACGCTTCCTGGCTCCCTTGTGGTTGGGTGGGACCATGTAACTAGTTCTGGTTGATGTGTTTTGAATAGAAGCCAGATCATTTAATAAGAGGTATGGGACCTTGCAGAGTTCTCTTCCCTCCGAGTGACCACAGAATCCCTTCCCCAAAACCCACTAGGGACATGTAATAGAGGAAAAAAATAAAATATGAGTTTGAGGGTTGCTTGTTATGCAGCATAACCTATTCCATCCAAGGTTGCAGGATTGAGAGCATTCCGAAGCTCAGAATAATGTTAAAATCCAAAGAGGATTTGTTAGGCAGGTAAGCCAGGGCATAGCTACTCTTGAATTGAGAGAAACTAAAGCCACCTAGATGCTGGTGCTGATCTAGGTGGCATTTCCCTGGCTTTGTCACATTGTGGCATATGTAGAAAAATGTTAATATGTGTCAGCATCCTGGTATAACTGAAGGGGAACTGGGAGTATCTATGCAGGATTTGGTAAAAACTTGATTTTATTTTCTTAACATTATGTGATCACAATAAAAAATACAAAGTTCTAGGAGACATATTAATTATTGAATTTGATAAACCCTCCTATGATAGCTTGAATTATGTACCCCATTTTAGATATGTTCTTAATCCTAAAACACATCCCTGTGGATGTAAACCCATTGTGAATTGGATCTCTTGAAGATGTTATTTTCTTTTTTTTTTAAGATTTTTTTTTTAATTACATTTCCCCCCCTTTCTGCTTGCTCTTTCTGTGTGTCTATTCTTGCGTTCCTCTCTGTCCTCTTTGTCTCCCCCCGTTGCGGCGACGCGCCGAGACCGGTCACCGCGCAGACGGCTTTGCCCCGCTTGTGGGCGGCTTCTGCTTCCATTCACGGCCAGCTCCGCTTCAGTTCCCGGGTGGCTGGCTGCACTCCGTTCGCGGGCGACCTGCCCTGCCCGTGGCAGCTTTGCCCTGTCCGTGGCAGCTTTTTGCCCTGCCCATGGCAGCTCTGCCTGCCCATTGCAGCTTGCCCTTCTCAAGGCAGTCTGCCCGCTAGGAGAGGTCCCCAGGAACCGAACCTGGGGCCTCCCATGTGGTATACCGGCGCCCTATCCACTGGGCTATACAGCCGGCCCCGAAGATGTTATTTTCTATTAAGTTTTGGCCCAAGTGAATGAGGATTGGTTTTTAATACAGATTACTGGAAGCCTTATAAAGGGAAGGCCACAGGAAGAAGCCAGAAGTCAGTGGGAATGCAGAAGAGAAAGAAAAGGACATTACCATGTGATGGGAAAGCAAAGGAAACCCAAGGATTGCCAACAGCCAGAATCAGAACAGTACTGTCTCTGGGGGCAAAGCAAGCCTTGATGAAGTCTTGAGCTTGGAGCTATGCTAGTCTCAAAACCATGAACCTATAATCCCATTGTTTAAGCCAACCTGTTGTGTGGTATTTGCGATAGCAGCCCAGGAAAACTACAACACCTCTATATAAAATCTGGATTTAATTGTGAAAAATGAGTTTGTTTTGGTGAACTTAAGTTTTTTATACTACATTTTATGCTTTAAATGGCCACACAAAATTTTTGATAAATACTTGCTAATAACAATCTGTTCAAATTCTTGATAGTCACCACCCATGAGAAAAGTTGTATGTGAAAGTAGTGGTGACATTTTTTAATTTTTTTTAAAAGATTTATTTTTTTTATTTATTACATCCCCTCCCCCCTTTCTGCTTGCTCTTGTTGTGTGTACATTCTTGTGTTCCTCTCTGTCCGCTTTGTCTCCCCCAGTTGCGGCGACGCACTGAGACCAGTCACCGCGCAGGCGGCTTTGCCCCGCCTGTGGGCAGCTTCTGCTTCCATTCACGGCCGGCTCCACTTCAGTTTGCAGGTGGCTGGCTGCGCTCTGTTCGCGGGTGAACTGCCTTGCCCGTGGCGGCTTTGCCCTGTCCGTGGCAGCCTTTTGCCCTGCCCATGGCGGCTCCACCCACCCATGGCGGCTTGCCCTTCTCAAGGCAGCCTGCCCACTAGGAGAGGTCCCCAGGAACAGAACTCGGGGCCTCCCATGTGGTATACTGGCGCCCTATCCACTGGGCTATACGGCCGGCCCCTTAATTATTTTTTAAATTCCAAAACTGTTTAAATTATATTTTAAAAATCTAATGGCTGTTATTTTTCTTTCACTGACAAATGTAATGGTGAAATTTCTTGTAATAATACAAGTGGTTTCTTAATTCAATCCAACTTTTTCAATCCAAGTCACCCTGAACCTAGCTTGGACACCACTGAAAGAGCTCATCAGCCACAAATATCCAACTGATGGGATGTCCTAATTCAATGATGCTACCTGGAGCAGTAGCCCATGAAGCAAAGATAACTTCCCTGCTTCACTCCTCAATGCTTTCTCAGTTTTCTTAAAATGAAGGTCAAACTCTTCCTTGCCAAGCCTACAAGGGCCATTTTCAAGTCCTACCCCCTACCTTATCTTCATTTCTCACCATGAATCACCCACACTAGCCAACTTTGCTTTCTCTATGGCACGAAGCCTTTTCCTGCCACAGGACCTTCACACAAGCTATTCATTACCTCTGACTGGAACATTCGTCCCCTCAGTTTTCACCTAGATAGTCTTACTCATGCTTAAGTTCCTCAGAATGCCTTCTCTGACCCCCTAATTGAAATAAGATCACCCTATATATATTATTTGTCTCAGTTTCCTCATCTATGACAATGCGAATAAAACTAGGCTTGTTTTGAAGGTTAAGTGCTATATAACATAGTTAAGCACTGGAAGAGTGCCTACCTTGTAATAACTGCTCTAGAAATATTAGTCATCATCATCTTCAACATTGTCATTGCCATCATCACCATCACTGTGCCTTTTACATTGCCTTTGTGCATTTGTTCCTCACTAGAGTGTAAATTCTGTAAGCCCAGATATCATGTCATTTTTGTCTATCACTGTATACCATCTTACAGTCCCTGGCATCAATAATTATTTGTTTGTTTTGTTTGTTTGTTTGTTGTTGTTGTTTTGTTACATATCCCCCCCTTTCTGCTTGTTCTTGCTGTGTTCATTTTTTGTGTGTTCTTCTGTGTCTGCTTTGTCTCCCCCCGTTGCAGCGACGAGCTGAGTCAGTTCACCACGCAGGTGGCTTGCCCTGCTCGTGGGCGGCTCTGCTCTGTTCGCAGGCGACTTGCCCTGCCCGTGGCGGCTCTGCCCCGCCCACGGTGGCTTGCCCTCTCAAGGTGGTCTGCCCGCTCGGAGAGGCCCTGAGAACCGAACCTGGGGCCTCCCATGTGGTGAACCAGCGCCCTATCCACTGGGCTACAGCTGGCCCCCAATAATTATTTGTTGAATGAACAAATGAATTCACCCCAGGAGAATGCTCTTGGCCATGGAAACTCTACAGAGTAATGAATCCACATAGAAGTAACTGGTGGGGGAGGTTCTGAATCTGAAAAAGCTTAAGATGTTATTGTAAAAATGCATTTGGCCCACTTCTTCTTGCTACCTACCCACCATCCTAACCCCAGCCCACCATCCTTCCCTCCCTTCACTCACCTTTGTTCTTTTCTGTTCCTGAATCTTTTTCTCTGACGTTCTTCATTTCTCTATTCTCTGTACCATTCACATATGAGATCTGGCATACAGTAACTGCTCAATAAATTTCTTTTTGAATAAAGGCGAGAATGATCAGATTGAAGGACGTATCAGTGATGCATGAGGGGATGGAGTGTGGTACCCCTTTAGGATGGAGGACATTTCTTCTTATGAATTCAAAGTCCCCCTGAATCTCTTACTCCACTCTGATGCCCCCCTAATCCAGTGGAAACAGAAGTAGTCCCTCCTTGTAGTTAATTTTAAAACTGCACATGAATCGGTCTGATGGGGCTGTGACACTCGAGGCTCCATCTGGGCAGCCTCTCCATTACTCCTAATGGCCAGCCTTGAAATGGAATTACTTCAGCCTTCAGAGTAAAGTGCGGGGAGATTTTCCCTCTCTGAACAGCAAGCACATACTGCAAAGACATTCTGCTTCTATAAATATGCTTTTCTAAATGTTAAGGGGTTAGAGCAATTTCCAAAGGTCTTTGCCTCGAAGGAGCCCTCAGATGATATTTAATTGAACTACTTTTGCTTCGAGAAGTGAGGAAACTAAAATGTAAGAATTGGCAATGCTTCTTGGTTTTATATCAAAATATAGGCTTCTAGAGAAAATAATGGAAAGAGGATTTTCTGTTATTAAACTTAGGAAAATGAACATAAACAGCTCAACCAAGAAGAGCAAAGTATAGGATTTTTGTAGGACAGTTGGAGGAAAACCAATCTCCTTTTAAACTCTATTTTCAAACACCTAACAACTGTTCAAGGCACCTTTGCTGATAAAAATCACTAGAAATCTCCCTTGCTCCTTTGGCATTCAAAATTAAATATTAAATATAAACATGCCTACTGCAAGTTTAAATATCAACTTCTTTCATAATATTCCCACAGTGTTTCCAAAGCAAATTCCTTTGAACAGGGGAAACTGAATTTTGTAAAGGTACAAAAGAGAAAGAGATCACCTAAGTGAAGCAAACTCTGAAAACAGGCAAATGATCAATTTGTCATTTGAATAAAAATTAGCATACTTTCGACCCAAGTCACATCAAGTAGCCAGCAATTAAAGCCTTACTCCTGTTTGATATATTCAGAATGTCCATGTAATTCTAGATTTGAAGTGATGTTCTCTGCAGACAAAGAGAACTGGGGGCTGCTAGGTCAGCATTCACGGAATGCTGAGAAGTGAAAATAAAATGTGTGAATGGATTTTTATTACTGCCTGGTCAAAGCACTGCACACTGTGAAAGTCCAGTGGGTACTCTTCACTTAGACGGCGATGTGACTGGCCCCCCTAGAGTTCTTCAGTGCATAACCTGCACATCTGTATTTGGTACAGTTTACAGTTGTACTGTTTTTTGTTTGGCTACCCATCATCTAAATAGCCCTCCAGTTTGATGGGAACCCAAACAGCAGGGAGGTAGAAAGCAAATTCTCATTATGGTAGCCAAAAGGGATATTTATTCCCCCTTCCCCCATTCCCTGGTATGGCCCAGACTCAGTCAAAGTAAGCCAAACCAGTGTTCTTGTCCAGAACTCTAAATCTGGACAGGGTGACACAGAAATGCAGGAACAGTGGTGAATATCAAAGTCAGCAGCAGTGGTACCGAGAGACCAGCAGGGGAAGTTGGGGCAGCCCCTTACCACTACTCTAGAATGCCTGGGGAAAGAGGTTGGGAGGGGCTGAACCAGTCCACACCTGTTCGCCAAGCTGTCACACCTAGCGGGCAACTTTTTCTAATTCACACAAATGAATAGCTGTTGTCCTGAGCTGAGCTTCAGATGGAGGCACAGCAGCGGCAGTCTAAGCAGTCCACTGCGGGGGCATAGCTGTGTCCTCAGCTATACAGCCTCCCTTAGTCCCTGTTCTCCAGCATTTGTGTCCATGCCAAGAGCTCCCGTTTATCCTTCCAATGCATCACTTTTCTGCTTAAGTATGCAGGAGTCAGTTTCTGTGTTTGCACATCTGTCATTTGCCACAAGAGTCCTGACTGCACACCCCTTCTTGTCAGCTCATACCACCTTGCTTTGACACCTATGGGCCCCCAGCAAAGCCCAGACTTAATGGGGTGTGCGGATTTAGAAGGGGAAGAACAGGTTGGATGAGACTTACTCCACTACCCAGATAATAGGAATTGGTGTCCACAATGAATTT
>PVKH010003530.1:0-24797 GCA_004027955.1 Chaetophractus vellerosus
GACATGCCGAGTCAGCTCACTGTGCAGGCGGCTCTGATCCGTTCGCAGGCGGCTTGCCCTGCCCATGGTGGCTTTGCCCTGCCCGTGGTGGCTTTGCCCTGCCCGTGGAGGCTTTTTGTCCTCCCCACGGTGGCTCTGCCCCGCCCACAGCGGCTTGCCGTTCTCAAGGCAGTCTGCCCGCCCAGAGAGGTCCCCGGGAACCGAACCCGGGGCCTCCCATGTGGTGAACCGGCACCCTATCCACTGGGCTACGGCTGGCCCCTCAATGCTTTTTCTGCATCAACTTCTGTGATCATTTTCTTTAGCCTGTTTATATGGTAGATTACAGTGTTTGATTTTCAAATACCAAGCCAGACTTTCATCCCTGGATTTAACCCGACTTGGTCTTACATTTAATTCTTTTTATAATGCTGAATTCTGTTTGCTAATATTTTGTTAGGAATTTTTGCATCTCTATTCATAAAGAAATTCTTTTCTGTACTGTCTTTGGTTTTGGTATCAGTGTAATTCTAGCTTCATAAAATGAATTGGGAATTGTTGCCTCCTATTTTCTGAAAGAGATTGTGTAAAATTGGTGTTAATTCTTCTTGTTAATTCTTTAAATATTTGGCATAATTCTCCAATGAAATTATCTGGGCCAGGAGAGATCTTTTTTGGTAGTTTTTAAATTTTTAAATTACAAATTATATTTCCTTAATAGTTATGACTGTTCAAATTTATTTTATATTGGATGACTTATGGTAGTTTGTGTTTTGTTGAGGTATTGGTCCAACTTGTTTTAAGTTGTAAAATTTATGTGTGTAATATTCCCTTATTATCCTTTTGATGTTGGTAGGCTCTATAGTGATATCCCTACATTTCATTCCTGATATTGGTAATTTGTATCTTCTCTTTTTTTTTTTCTTTGTCAGACTTTCTAGAGGTTTGCCAATTTTATTATTGCTTCCAAGAACCAACTTTGTTTCATTAATTTCTTTATTGTTTTTTTGTTTTTGACTTCATTGATTCCTGCTCTTATCTTTATTATTTCCTTCCTTCTGCTTTCTTGGGTTCGTTTTGCTCTTCTTTTTCTAGGCCCTTGAGGTAGGAGTTCAGATTATTGATTTGAAGCTTTATGTCTTTTCTAATGTGTGCATTTACTGCTATACATTTCCCTCTTAGTACAGTTTTAGCTGTGTCCCACCAATTTTAATATGCTGTATTTTATTCAGTTCAATGGATTTTTTAGAAGTATGTTGTTTATTAATTAGAAGAGAAGAAAAAGTACTTTAGTTAAAATTCAATGATTAATATGATAAATTACAGACTCATGCTATATGAAGTACACAGGTTAAATTAGCAATTATATATATGTTGATTAGATCTGCTATGCACATTAGCATGAAAAGGGAAAAATAGGGTAAAGAGTTGTTCTAAGCTATCTGTTTCAGTAAAAATTTTTAAATGATAAAAGGATTAATTAAAAATCACTGTAAGGGGCAACTGGAAATCTCTGTCCTGCAGGTCTAAATAACCTAACTATCTATGTGTTTAAATATACACTATTTGTGTTAACTTTTCAAATACAGGTGGTCAATAGTTTTGGACATTCAGAAACACAAGGCTCCCGTCTTCCACCTTCTTGGTCTACAAATTAATAACCAAACCTTTTTTCTGTATCTTAATTGGCCATGATCTAACCTAGAGTCCTTATATGTAAATAAGTGCTATAATCAGTTTCCCTTTTATTATATCTTTTATTTCTGCTTCGCTTTGACTTTCTCCCACTCTGCACTTGCCTGTAATGATGTGATCTCGTAACTTTTCATTTTGTCCATCAACTTCTTAACAGCATGATAGTTTTCTTTTAAATTCTGTACTTTTGACAGCTAGAGTATAAGAGGACTAAGACTTCTTCCTGTCTACATTGCATCTTTTTAAATTGTGGTACCATATAGTTGCTAAAACATAAAATTTGCCTTTTTAATTATTTTTAAGTGTACAATTCAGTTGCATTAATTACATTTACAATGTTGTGCTCCTATAACTACCATCTAGTACCAAAACTTTGTCATCACCCAAATCATGAGCTCTGTACCCATTAAGCAATAACTTACCATTCCTCTTCCTCCCTGGTAACCTCTAATCTACTTTCTGTCTCTATGAATTTGCCTATTCTAGATATTTCATACAAAGGGTATCATACAATTTTTGTCCATTTGCTTCTGGTTTCTTTCACATAGTGCAATATTTCCAAGGTTTATCCATGTTGTAACATGTATCAGAATTTCATTCCTTCCTGTGGTCAAATTATATTCCATTATATGTATATACCACATTTTGTTTATCCATTCATCACTCTGTGGGCTCTATATTGCATTTTTATGGAGGTGGCAATGATTGTGATTGGAATGTGGGAGGCCATATATGTTCTTTGAACTGTATGAATGTGGCTTCCCCCATGAAAGGAGATCTGATTTTCTGTATATAGCCTGTCTTCTCCCAATGCACAATGAGACATTCTTGAGAGTTTTGGTATCAAGGCACTCTGTATATATGAGTTTTTACTTGGTCTGGTAAAAATCAGCCCAAAAAGAACACTGAGAGTCAGGAGACCTGTGCCCTCTCCTTTCTCCACACCATTAAAAGCAAAGCATTTGTGAACAATTCTCGAAGCCTTACTTTTCCATCCAAGTGAGAGTGTTGACACTCTCACAGAGTTGTTGAGAGAACTGGATGAAGCAATAGAATTGAGATATTTAGATGGGCAGAGGTAGCCCAGGCATGTAAGTAAATCTTCACATGATGTTTACATAGGTGGATCCCTACAGTAGTACAGGAGATATCTTACTATTACTTTTTCTGTGGATAGTCATAAACAGAAAGCCCAAACTACATGTTGTAATATAAACCTTTTGGTGAATGTTTAGGGCTAGAAGTTGTCACAGGTAACTATGATAGCAGGAGTAAAGCTTTATTCTTTTCTTTCTGACCCCAGTTACACACTCCCAAAGTATAAATGGGTTATTTTTCCAAAAGGTCCTTGCTTAGAACTTAGACTACATTTGCCCAAAGAATAAATAATACAAATCATGAGTCTATCCCCAAACCAGTTCTCAAAAGACTATTTCACACTAATGTGTTATAATGTTTTACTGATAACATGACTTCAGCTCTCCTTAAGCACTTTTATACATTATTTCTTTTCCAAAAAGCACTTTGAATCCAAATTCAGATGCTTATGAACACATCCCCCCCACCCCCCCCACACACACACCCCCGGAGTTGGGAGAACAAAAGGAATAGGGAAAAAGGAGAGAAGTCTGTGTAGTTGGGGGTAGGGATGGAGATGCCATAATAAATGGAAAAATATTCCTGAACATGAGAAACTCAAATCTTTATGCCTTCAAAGAGAAGCTACCTGTCCAGCCCAGTCACTGCTCCTCTGTTTTGAGCTGGTACACTAGCAAGGCATTTGTTTCAAGATTTATGAAGTGGATGGCCAAGACGAAGGATGATGACTTCTGTGCTAATGCCCTGCATATTTTTTCCTAAGTTGGATACAGGTGACACGCTGGTTGTTCCATCTTTGCTGAATGTATTTCTGATTTTGTTTTTATTTTGTCCTTTTTCTTTTTTCACTGTGTTAAGTATTGTTACTTTCTTAGATCATAAACAACTTCAAACAGAAACAAATATTGGGTTAACTCTATACAGTTGGAACACTGCCCTACGTGGTGATATCTTTTAAATACTTATATATATATATTTTTTAATACTTATCTTGTGTTGTTGGCCAACATATATCTCACTTAGGAATTGATGAGCCTTTGGTGTATTACTAAAGACAACTAAGATACTTTGAGATATGTACCAAATTTTTGAGTCCTTGATTGGTTTTTAGTTCCTTGGTTTAAGGAAGCTACTTTTGTGCTTTCCTCTGATATTCTGTTGGAGAAAAGATTTGTGCTGGATGCATTGTTATCTAGTAGTTCTGGAATTCTTAAAAACAGAAGGGTTCCTTTCATTGATGTTGCTACAATATTTATATCATGTAAATGTAATAGTATTCATTGAACCTGTATGGAGCACCAGTTGAACACAGATTACTTTCCCCAAAGAGGAGAAGTCCTGCAATGTCTTACATTCCAGTAAGATAACAGTAGATAATGGACAAGTTAAGTTGTACTCAGAACTTGTGGATGATTATTATCTTTGCAAACCCAGATCTGAGTAAGTAACAAGCTTTACTGTTTATTAAACATTAGGCACGATTTGAATTCCAAGTTATTAACAAGCCCATGAAATATGCAGTGATGTCTCTTGTGCAGTATCTGATTCTTATCTGCACATTTTAATATCTTTTGTGGTTACTGGTGATGTAGTTTGTTTTAGTCTTTGAAGAATTTTTGCTCCTTTAGTTTTCTAGTTTGTCACTAGCTCATTAGAAGTTTTCCTTTAAACAATTAGCTCTGTAACACAAAAGGAAAATAAAAGCTGTTTGTGGCATAAAGATTTCAAGAGTTACTTGTATGAATAGTGGAAAACTTTAATTTATATGGTTTTTGAAATAATAGCAATTCAGTACTAAACAAATTTGTTGTGTTTAACCACCTGTATTTTCTAGTGTGTTGTCTAACAAGAACTAGATATTTTAACTTACACATAGGCTTTCATGTGGAAAATAGTTGTTTTGCTTAGCCCCATGGATCAGATTGGACCTCAAAGCACGAAGCAAGCACTCCTGAGCATCTCCTTCCTTAGCCCTGGTACTCCCTGTGAGCAGGTCACCTTTTTACTCCAGGCCCTGCTTCCCCATCTGTAAAATGTCTGTAGCAGGAAAAAGAATTCTATGTTCTTCTAAGGGGGGATAGTCATGGTAACTTTTTTTTTTTTTTAATACTGTGTTAGTTGGAAAGAAAGGGGACTCGGGTACAGACTGTGCTTGTTTGGGGTAGGTTTAAAGATGAGAACAAAAGAACAGGGACAGCCAGCCTCTGGGGACCATGTTCATGGAGTCTACCCCACTTGATTACTATTGGGAAGAAAATGAAGTCAAGTATGAAAGAACTCTTGGTAGGAAACATGCCATGTGGCAACATCTTGTATCTTGCCTGACCAAATTCCAAGTTTTCTCTTTCAGATCATGTTGACTTTAGCAATATAAAGCCCAAACTACAACAAACAAAAACTTTATTGATTTCACTTTTAAGTAACCTATGAAAGACTCCCTGATAAGAATAACAGTTAATATAGTTTAAGCTATTTAAAGTGAAATGTTGGTTCCTTTAAGGAAAATAGACACAGATACGAACTCTTATATGATGTTGACAGGCCTTACCTGACGAAATTTTGAATGTTCTGATCAAAAGTGGTCATTTTTGTTGGCTACATTTTAGCAGTATTCATAATTTTTCCTGGTATTAACACTCTTAGTCTTTGAAATGCAGATGTCACCATGAAATGAAACATTTGCCTGGCTATCCTGATAGTGATTGCTATCCTTTTTACCTCCTATAGTATTTTTACAACCTTGGCTATTCCTTCCTTTTCACACACTGTATCATTGGGCCCAGGGGAAAGGCTTCTCCTTTTCCCTAATTTTACAGACTCTTGAGGCTTAGCATCTTTTCTGGAAGTCCCTCAAATTAGCCACTTACACATTTTATTCTTGCTGCCTCTAGATGCTAAGCAACCAAGTCAGCTCTTCACTTCTTTCCAGCTTCCAAAGCCAGACCCTTGCATTTGGCAGGTCCCTTGGAGTCACAGCTGCTTGAAAAGCTTTCCAAAGGCAACTAAATAAAGAAGTTCAGATGATAAAGGCAGTTTGCTCAGGGACAAAAGACCAGGAAGTCCAATGTAATATATATTTACATATTACACCCAAGTGTTCATGAGGACTGCCTACCTAAACTTTTTTTTCTTCCTTTCTACTTTTCTGATTTTTCTAATTGTCTATAATGGCCATATATGACTTTTATAGTCAGGAAAAGCTTTTTTCCCTGCCTCTCTTCTTTTCTCCCTTTATATGTATATATTGAGGTGATTCTTAAGTCCTCAGTGACTCCCAAATCTTACAACTTTAAGTGTTAATATCTGTGTGTATTTTCCTACAAAGAAACCCTAACTTTCATCTCCTTTTCTTTTGAGCTCCCTGTCCTAGTTCATCACATGGCCTTCCATGTAATTTATTAGTGTAAAAATCTTTAATATTTTAAAATATTGTTGTGCTGGCTCCCTTATCTCTGATGTGGAAATGCTCCTTGAGTTTTGTCCAGTCTTCCTCTGCAGTATACCAGGCATCCATCTCTTTCTGACCATCTTCCCATCACTGTCCTTCTTCTTCCATCACTTTTCGCCTGGGTTTTCATCTCCCTGTTGGTCTAATGGATTCTCCAAACCATACTCAAAAGAATCTTTCTAAAACATGAATCTCTCCTGATTTTGACTTCTCTTGATAATCTGAACTATTTAACATTCATTCATCCATCAAATATTTATTAAGCTTCAACTGTGCTTGACAAGCATGGTTCTGGGTATTGACTGCAGTGATGAACAGAGTCCTTCTCTGTGGCACTTTTCTTCCAGCAGGGGAAGCTTGTCAGTCTGCCCTGAACTTCCTTTCCAAATTTATTATTATAATTTTCCATAAATACATCCTCTTCTGGTACCTCTAGCAAAAGTAGATCGTTTGATATTCCTTCAGTATCACCCCTTGAACATAGAGCCCGGTGTATACTGTTACCTATCTAGGTTACATACTTCATTTTTTTATACTTCACTCTTCAGGTCAATTATATATCCTGTGTGGAGAAGCTTTCTTGAAACTAAACCCCATGGATAAAGATAAATCCTTTTCTGAAAGATAGAGAACAAGAGAGATGAACGTTTACTGGAAGCTTTCTGAGTACCAGATACAGATATGTTACCTTAACTTAAGCTGCCTGAACCAGATGGGAAGGAGGGGTTCCTCCCATTCCACAGATGGTGAAGCTGAAGGTTAAGAAACTTCCTCAAAGGTATACAATTAATAGTGCTTGTGATTTAAAATGAGATCTATTAGACATTAAAGCCTCTGCTCTTTCTATTATTTCACACTGTACGCCCAAGAACTATTAGTAGTGCTAATTCCAGGGTGTAGTAATTATTTCCATGTCTCTTCCCTCATGACACTTTATTTTATACCCAAAGCCCTGGACCTAGCCTTGTATCAGAAAACATTTATCAAAAGAATAATTGGTCAGAACTTCAAAACTTGGTATTATGATGGATAAACTGAACGGAAAAAAAAAAAAGGAAGATAGTTTCAGAGTCCTGGATTACTGTCCTACCAACGAGACCAAGTACTTGGTACCATATACCAAGAGAGCACATTGAAAGGTATTTTAGTTTCTTAGCTGCTAAAACATATATCACATAATGGGAATTTATTGGGTTCTAAAGCAAGCAGAAGTTCAAAATTAGGGTGTAAGCAAGGTAATGCTGTCTTCCAGAAGATTGTGGTAGTCTGGGGCTGGCTGCCTGTGGTCCTTGGTCCTTGGCTTTTCTGACTTTGCACATGGAAACATCCTCTCTTTTCTCTTCAGGGTTCCATTGAATTCCAGCTTCTGGCTGTTCCCTGTGGGTTCTCTCTCTGTTCTTACTTCACTCTGCTTCTACATGGCTCCTGTAGAAGCAGAGTGAAACCTAATTCAGTTGGGCCACACCTTAACTGAAGTACTATCTTGAAGAGATCTCATTTACAATGGGTCCTCACCCACCAGAATGCAGACCAAGACCAAGAACATGTCCACACTGGAGTGCACAATTTAATTCACATCAAAGGGAAAGCGAGTATTTTTAGGAAATGTGACAGGTTCCATTTTAGATATGTCAACTGTTAGGTATACATATTGATATCCAAGAGGAGATGTGCTGCAAATCCTGGATTTGCATTTCTAGCCCTTAGGAGAGAGGACTGGATGAGAAATATAGAACAGGGAGCTATAATTCTATATTTAATTCTAAAACAATTTCACATTTTACCATTCCTGAAATTGGGCTGCTTCTTACAAGTGATAGTCTCTTAGGTTCGATGATATATGATATTACTAATAAAAGTTCACTTACATGGGGTTTACTCTGTGTCAAACACTGTTCTTAGTCTTTTGCATATATTAACTTATTCAAATTTTGCTATAAAGTAGTTTCTACTTTACAAACTGTAGTATATGAGGCACAAAGAGGTGAAGTAATGTTCCCAAGATTGAGCCAGGATTCAAGCAGTCTGGCTAGTGAGACTGTTTTGCACCCCTATGGTACAAAAAGCCTTTGCTATTCTGGTCATTTAAACTATGGGTTAGAGAGGGCCACTTAAAGGAGCATGTCTAGAGTGAAAACAACTAAAGATGGACACTAGAGGATCTCAGTATTTAAGGGAGAACAAGAAACCATGGAGAATATTGAAAGGAAAGGACTAGAGAGAGGGATAAAATCGAAGAGTCCAACGTCATAGGAGCCAGTGTAAGAGCACAAGAATCTTAGGATTTACTCAATATCTTATTGAGCAGAAAGGTAATTATGATAAGAACCATAAAGTCTCCATTGAATTTGGCAGTATAGAGGTCATCAGTGATTTTATCAAGCACCATATTATGTGCATTTTTTTTTTCATATTGTGCTTCCAGCAGTCCAGGCTACAGACCTTGGTGACTATACTTGTTGCTCCCATTCTTTGATCCAATTTGGGTAGTTGCTCAGTCATACACATTCACCTGTCCTGGGACTCCTTGGGACTCACTCTTCTCCAAAATAAAGATGAAACCTGAAATAAGACCCAAGTCACCTAAAAGTCAACTATCACAGTATCCTCACTGTTCCCCTGGTTCCAGTCTTCTCCCTGCTAACATTTCTCCCCACAAGTGAGATGCATGTTGCAGGCATTGTAGATATTCTTGGGGACAGCTTCTTTCTGTTAGTTCCTGCTCTCAGCCTGTCATTGACCTCTCCTTTTCTACCATATGCCACTTGGCTTGCTGGAACCATGGGCCTCAGCCTACCCTTCTGTTTGACCTTCTGCTCTGCCCCATGGCCATCCTGTGCTCCAAGCAGTACCCCCCTTGCTGTCTTCTGACCGCTGTAGCTCGTACTGTGCTTGTGTGGCCTTGCTCTGAACTGCTTTTGCCTTGGACAGTGGAACTTACAATTTGTGTAGAACTTTGTAGGTCACCAAAGTCCTATCCAATGCAGTATTTTATTTGAGTCTTACAGCAGACCTTTGAGACAAGGAGGGAGGCAGGCATCATTCATTTCACAAATGGGAAATTTGGTATTAAGAAAAGTTTTGGGACCTGCCCAGGATCACTCAGTACTAGGCTACACACCTTGACGCCTAACATCCCCCAGTGGGTGCCCCATCCTTTTCTCAATTCATTTTAATTTTGCCCTCCTTTGAACTCTCACAGCAACTTCTCTCTCTTTTTTCAAATAGCAATTTCTCTTAACTTTTTCCATTTAGCACAGAATCTATATATTAAACAGCCTAGTTTCCAGATTTGCCACTTGCTAGCAGTGTGACTGCTCAAAGTTCTTAGCTGTTCTGTGTCTTAATTTCCTTATGGAAATATTGATAATTCTTATCTAATGGGACTGTGTAGATGATTAATAAGATAATGTAGTGCCTACATAATGCGTGACACATAGGCAGTTCTGGCTCTTTCTCTTCTCTCTCCCTTTTCCTCCCTTCCTCCATTCCTTCTTCCACAAACACAAATATAGCTATTACATATAACGTATACATAGCACTGTATGTATAACTGTATTAGTCAGGGTTTTCTAGGGAAAAAGAACTGACGAGATATCTGTAAATAGTATGAGATTTTATAAAATTGCCTCATGCGACCGCGGGGATGCACAAGTCCAAATTCCATAGGGCAGACTGCAAACCAGGGGCTCTAGTGAAGGTCCTTGATAAGTTCCCAGGAGATGCTGGCTGTCCAAAGTAGAGCTGGGAATTCTTTCTCTGAATACTGAAATTACTTGCCCTTTTAAGGTCTTCAACTGATTGGATGAGGAGTCACTCATTGCTGATAACAGTCTCCTCAGTTGATGTAGGTGTAACCAGCCATCTAAACAGTCACTCACTGATGATTAAGGTCCATATAATGCACTTGTATTACAGTTAGTTCAGTGCTTGCTTGACCATTACCTGGCTGAGTTGACACATTAGCTTAACCATCACAATAACTATTATAATCATACCTACAATAATAACTTTTATCATTTTTATATATTAGAACCTCAATAACTACCTTAAATCCTTGGGGAAATTTTGGTGGGGTGGGAGGACTTGTAAGTAATTTTACCATGAACATAATCTTGTATATGTAGTGTCTGTTCAATAATCCTGTGTATGTAGTGTCTCTTCAGTAAGACTAAGAAAATAAATGATCAAATGAGTGAATGAATAGAGTGCAGAATGGATCTGACAAGGGAGTATGTGGGCAGAAAGTCTAAGAAGGCAGTAGTGGGAATCAAAACCAAGAGCTGTCTTTGATTTAAACGATGAGTGGATATTTTACCAAAAGTCTGTGAACACCTCAGGGGCGTTTAGAGAATGTGCTGAGATCTTCTCCCAGTGCACCATGACTATTAAAAGGTTATATTTAAATAATTTTAACCCATAAGAGAAAGACATTTTAACATGTGTGCAGCTGAGCTAGAATTTGATAAAGGTGGGCTCTGGCCACTCTTGGGTAGGGATGTCCTTATGAGTGGCTATGCCTAGATCTGTGATCAGTGAGGGAAATGAGCATCATCTGCCCATGACAAATCAGCGGTGTCCACACAGCCTGTGTCATGGACAGGATGTCATGGTAGGTAAGCAGCCCACACATAGCCTGGGCCATGGAGAGGTGTTACTGTAGGTCAGCAGCGCCCGCACAGCCTGTGCCATGGACCAGGTGTCACCATGGGTCAGCTGCGCCCACACAGCCAGGCCCCAAGCAGGGGTGTTACTATACCATAACTTTAATACTCTGATCAAAACTCAACATCAATAACTTTGTTCAGGTTGTTGAATTATAACATTTTTTCTCTCAAGGAACAATATTTTCTTTTTGTGTTCATTTCCCCCTAAAACTCATTTCTGTTTTATTGACTATGAAATGTAGTCAACTTATTTTAAAAAAAAGATTTTAACTGTTTTTTTATCTACACACACTTGACATATAATTTATTAATTTTTTCTAATTAATACTTAATAAATAAATTATTATATGAATAGTTAAATTCTAACTCTCAACCCTGAGATTTATTCTTGTTCTTACTTTCCTGAATTCAGTCCTTATCTAGAGGTAAGTATATTTTACTAGATAATCTGTAACTAATTAACCTGTTAACTCGTTAATGTAGGCATAATTTTCTATTCTTCTGTGTGGTATTTGTGACCATCTTATTGATGTCATAATCCACTGATGTAAGAAGATATGTAATTTTGCATTACTTTGGCTGATAAAAATGCCACCTTATTCAGCAGATGGTGGGTAGCAGAGGTTGTGAATTCTCATTTTCTTATCTGAGGGTGCCCAAGTACTTAGTTTCCTTAAGGGGTAAAATGAGAATGATTGGAAGGATCTGGAAATGGGGTGGTCCCCCGAGGAATGTATGCAGTCTTGAGGAAGGATTTTGCTCTGCCCTCCACTCTCACTGGCCAGGGCCCAGTGCTCAGGGCATTCTTTTTTTTTTCTTTTTAAAGATTTATTTTTATTTATTTATATATCCCCCCTTGCTGCTTGTGCTCGCTGTGTTCATTTGCTTTGCGTTTTTCTGTGTCTGCTTGACTCCCCCTGGTGCGTCAGCTCACCACACAGCGGCTTCCTTCACCAGGAGGCGCCGTGAACTGAACCTGGGGCCTCCCATGTGGTAAACCAGAGCCCAACCAATTGAGCAACAGCCGGTTCCCTCTTAACTGTAGAAGGCCCCAGAGTCTGCACAGAGACAGCCAGCAAATGTCATTGTCACCTGAGGAGGCTGTCTTGCTGCCACTGTTGCTCCTGAATTCAGAGGTAAAGACGGCAAGCCATCCAGAATTAACACGACGTTCTAATAGCCACTTGTTAATCATGGGTTAAAAAGTACCTAATTTATCCCATTGTGAATCTGTCTAGTTTTGTTTAAAGAAAAAATGTGTTTTAATACGAAGATTTTCAATTCAGTTTTTTTAAAGTGTTTATCATTGTTACAGGACACATCTGTTTTGTTTTTTTTTTTAAAGATTTATTTATTTTATTACATATCTCCCCTTCCCCCCCGCTGCGGCGACACGCCGAGACTAGTCACTGCGCAGGCGCGGCTTTCCCCACTTGTGGGCGGCTTCTGCTTCCATTCACGGCCGGCTTTCAGTTCGCGGGGGCTGGCTGTGCTCCATTCACGGGCGACCTGCCCTGCCAGTGGCGGCTTTGGCCATTCTCAAGGCGGTCTGCCCGCTAGGAGAGGTCCCTGGGAACCGAACCCGGGGCCTCCCATGTGGTATGCCAGCGCCCTATCCACTGGGCTATCGAGCCGGCCCCAGGACACATCTGTTTTTAGGTGTGGGGTATGGGGGGAGGAGAAAATAACTCAACCAGGAAAAATGTTTTTTCGTATTCATTTGTTATAGTCTCATCTTCCACCCCTGCAAAACCCAACATCTCCAACTGGACTTTCACCCATTCAGTGCAAATGCACTTCAAGTCTCCAATTTATTGGTAAAGGCTAGGAAGAATTTCTCGACACTTGTGATTTATGAGTTGTTTTCAGCAAATGTGTTTCTTGGTATTTAGAATCACTGGGCTAATTAGAGGCAATACTTCACTTATATTTCTTTATCAGTAAAGGAAAGAAGTAAGTTAATACTCAGTAAGGGGGCGGATGTGGCTCAAATGGTTGGGCATCTGTCTCCCATATGGAGGGACCTGGGTTCGATCCCCGGGACCTCCCGGTTAAAAAAAATAAAATAAAACTCAGTAAGGACTCATTAATGTCTTCTTCTATTACACATATTAACACTGAATTCTCAAAAAAGCCCGGGGAGGGACGGTGGGCTACAGGGAGTTTCATGAAGACAAGGTCTAATTGCAAGTTGTGCATTCTCTCAACTAGACCACACCATTTCTCACGCCTCCTTGAGCAATCATGTAACCTTTGTCCACAGCAAGTTGGAGCTGTCACATGCTGTGGGTGAGCCTTTCTGGGTGGTAGTGGTGCCAGAAAGTAAGATGTGGAACCTGCAGAGGCTCACATCTTTGGCTAGCTACTGTCAGCTTTTAAAGATGGAGGAGCCCATGATCTAATTTTTTCCCCTAATTCTTTAAAAGATTGGGCAAATTTCCAAAAGTATAAATCAGATATTTGAATAGGAGGACATTTTTGTGGGATTACTGTCTCTGAAAAGTTTTTCAGTTGCTCTTGTTAGAAAATAAGAATGAGAAAATACCTATTTAGCATGATCTCTGGCTATTCTTTTGGTGACCTAATTACTTTCCTATTCAGTCTGAGGTTAAATATCTTCTTTTTTTTTAACATGGTATTTCTCTCCATTTAGTTAGATCTTTAATTCCTCTCAGCAATGCCATATAAATATATATATAAACTTTAATTTCAAATTCAAAAAATAAAATAACAGACAAAAGGCAGCTTAACAAATTATGGAAGCATTACTGTAGAAAATTCTTTGCAGGCACATTTATTTCATTTAATCTTAAAAACAAATTCACTGGTTTTTCCAGTGTTCAGAAAGATACATAAATGAGCACGGATTGTTTAAATGACATGATCAAGGTCTTGTTAATGAAGTAAATGTAAAAACATGGTTAATCATATTCATAACTCATAAAACTAAACCCCATATTCTTTTTTTTTTTTACCTTTAGTATTGATATAGCACCTTCTTATAAGTGCCTTAATATTTTTAATGTTTGTCTTGTGCTTCTTTGGTCAAGTTTATTCCAGAGTATTTTATTGTTTTTGTTATTGTGAATGGAATTATTTATTCTTTGCTAGTATGCAGAGTAATCAACTGATTTTTACTTATTGGTCTTACATACTGAGATCTTACTAAACTTGCTTATTAGTTCTAAATGCTTTTTTATAGGTTTCTTAGGATTTTTAAATATACCTGTAGAGTCATGTTGTCTGCAAAAAAACAGTTTTACTTCTTCATTTCCAGTTTAAATATCTTTTGATGTAGCAAAATCTTCAAAGTATTCTAAAAAAACAAAAATCCTAAATATAATTCCTCATACTTTACCACTATTTAGTCCTTTAAGGAAATCACATTCAAATATTTGCTGTTATAGAATTTGGTCGCTAATTGTATTTTCATAATTCATGATGTATATGTGCTTTTCTTACCTACAAAGGTGTTTTTTTTTTAATTAAAAAAATACAAATATATTTTTCATATAAACTTACTAAAAATTTCCTTGCCCAACTTGAGCTCTTTACTTTTTAGTATTTCCTCCTAATTGCTAGGAATAATAAGCGTAATAGGCTACAAATTTATTTTATTTTAGGGTTTATTTCTTTTATGTAAAAGAAATTGAAATAGGCTAATTTACCATTTGAGTGACTTGCATACTTTGGACAGTAAAAAGAAACAACGTTAAGTTAGAACACAGAGTAATGTTTACACTAAGTTCCTAAAGTATGTCTAAGGAAATACTACCATTGGGTTTTGTTTTTTTTTTAAAAAGGGAAAATAAATATCTATATAGTATTAGTCTAGGCTTTTAGAAACATTTAAAAAATGTAAATATTACTATTAAGAATTTTTTTCTGCTGAATATTATATGTAACAAATTTAATGCTGAAAAAAAACGGATTTTATAACCATAATAAAGAAAACTTTAAAAAGTGATACCTAATTATCCCATAACTATAACTAGATTTTTTTGTGTGTTTTCTTTTAGTCCTCACTCATTTGTATTCTTATTTTTAATTGTTGTAATTAAATTATACCTTTTTACATTTAAAAAAGCATTGTATGTATGACTCTATAGTCTTTTTATATGGTTTTAATACATAATATTCCTTCATGTTGCTGACCTATATAACTTATTAAAGTAGTCCCATATTGTTTATTTTATTAACAAGATTTTGGTATTAAAGATTTTCCAAAGAGAGAGGGAATAAGATATCAAAGGGGAAATTATTTTTTCTGGTTGGCTGAAAATTTTATAAGTATACTATACCAAATACAGTTCTACATAAGGATCTAGTGTTTCTTTCTTACAGTCAAAACATTTTTCCCTCCTAACCCTAAATGATTTGCTTCTCTGAGTTTCCATATTGAGTCCCAGATGCAGTCCACTTCCGTTTCCTCCCTGAAGGCTGTCAAGAGGGTAGGTGTAGGAACAAGAGCTTGCAGAGCCCAGCTTTCACACCTAGACCAGGGTGACAGTCACCTAGGGCACACGAATATCATTTTTATCTTTAGTAGCTCTCCCTAAAAACACTGTTACATATTTCAAATCATTCTTCAGCATTTTTAGCTCTATCTTAAATTATGTTTCCTATAGTTTAAGCCCCTTTCATTCAGTTAGTGAGTCATCATTGAGCATGTGCAAGACATATTCTTAGGTACTGAGAAGTATGTAAATTAAAGCTGCAGCCCTGAAGACCTTACGGGCCAGTGGTGGATTTCAGGTTTCTTCAAATACCACAGAAGGACTAGACTTTCTCCTGCCTTCTAGGATACTTCAGGGCACCTTAGTGGAGAAAAGACTCCATGGAAATGGTGTTTTTATCTTGTGATTCTGGGCAGAATGGTTTCATTTATCACTTAATCAGCAAATATTTTTTCAGACCCTATTATCTAAAAGTCATCTGGTTAGAGGAATTGGAGCAGGTAAATAAAGAGAAAACACAATTTCTCCTCCTTTTAGAACATTTTAAACATGAAGGTAAACTTATGTTGATTGCTTTGCCATCAGTACACTATTGACCTTTGGACAATTCACTAACTTCTTTGGCTTTTGTTTTATTTGCAAAGTGAATTACCCAGACTTGATTTGTAAGGAATTTTCTGGCTCTACTGAAGTATCTCTGTGGAGAGTATAGTGGTTAAGAGCAAGAATATGAGGATCCTCTCTTTACCATCCATCTAACTTAATGGCACATTACTTTGCCTCCATTTTCCCATCTGAAAAGTGGGGATCCTAATAGGAAGCTGCCTCACAGCGTCTTTATGAGGATAAAAAGTGCTTAGAGGGCCCGGCTAGATAGCTCAGTGGATAAAGAGCACGCTGGGGTACCACATGGGAGGCCCTGGGTTCGGTTCCCGGGGACCTCTCCGAGTGGGCAGACGGCCTTGAGAAAGGCAAGCCGCCATGGGCGGGGCAGAGCCGCCGTGGGCAAGGCAAAAAAAAAGCCGCCACGGGCAGGTCGGAGCCCCCACAGGCATGGCAAAGTCACCCGTGAAAAGCGGAGCTGTCGCCTGCGAACCACAGAAGCCAGGCAGCCCACAAAAAACATGGAGGACTGCTGCCCGCAAAACATGGAGCGGAGCCGCCCGTGAAAACGGAATGGAGCCACCCTCGAACGGAGCGAGCCGCCGCCGCGGAGGGCCGACTCGGCGCGTTGCCGCAAAGACGGGGGGAGACAAGAAGCAGACATAGAAAAACATAGAAGAATGGACACACAGCAAGAGCAAGGAGAAGGGGGGGAGGAATATGTAATAAAATAAAAAAATAAATCTTTAAAAAAAAAGTGCTTAGAGGCACACTTGGCTCAAAGCAAGTGCTCAGTAAATATTAGCTATTAATTGTTATTACTGTGGCAGATGCTATTACTACTACTCAAACTGCTTTAAAATTCTGTTCTAGGGAACCAGCTGTGGGTCAATTGGTAGGGCTCTGGTTTACCACATGGGAGGCCCCGGGTTCGGTTCCCGGGGCCTCCTCGAGAAGGCAAGCCACCGGGAGCTGGCAGGCCGCCGGGAGCTGGCAGACCGCCGCGAGCAGGCAGGCCGCCGCGCGGTGAGCTGACTCGGCAGGATGCCGCAGCGGGGAGAGACAAGCAGACACAGAAGAACACAAAGTAAATGAACACAGCAAGAACAGGCGGCAAGTGGGGGACATATAAATAAATTGAAAAAAAATTCTGTTCTAATCTTTCTTTGGCCCCTTCAGCTGAAAGTGATCTCTTCTTCAATTTGCATCGCTCTTATCTAATCAGTTTTTAGCCGGGAATATAATATTTCTATATAGAGGCATTATAAGGGTAATGATTCATGTGATCGTCACAACAGTACAGAGAAAGCATTTGACAAAATCCAACATCTTTTCATAATAAAACAGTCAACAAATGATAAGTAGAAGGGAATTTCCTCAATATGATAAAAGTATTTATGAAAAATGATACATACCTAACATCACATTTAATGGAGAAAGACTGATAACTTTTAAGATCAGGAACAAGACAAGGATTTCTACTCTCACCACTCAATCCAACATTGTACTGGGGTTTTAGCCAGGGCAATTAAGCAAGAAAAAGAAATAAAAGGCAATCAAATAGGAAAGGAAGAAATAAAACTCTCTGTTTGCAGATGACAAGATCTTGTATATAGAAAATCTTAAGGAATCCACCAAAAAAATTAGAACTATTAAATTCAGCAAGGTTGCAGGATACAAGATCAACACAGAAAAATTAGTTGTATTTCTGTGTACTAGCAATAAACAGTCCAAATTGAGAAAATAATTCCATTTATAACACCATCAAAAAGTAGAATATTTTGGAATATATTACAAAACATATACTCTGAAAACTACAAAATATTGTTGGATAAAATTAAAGAAAATCTAAATCAATGGAAAGATATCCCTATTCGTGGATCATAAGACTTAATATTCTTGAGATGGCAGTGCCCCCAAATTGATCTACAAGTTTAAAGCAATCCCTATCAGAATCCCAACTGGCTTCTTTTGACAAGCTGATCCAAAAAGTTCAATAACTTGCTGATAACTCAAAGCCATTATTTTTGTAATTTGGTTAGAATAAAGTCTCCACTGAGAATCATTATATGTAAGTAATTTTCTGATCCCTAACCACATAATGTATAATACAAAAAAAGTTCTATTGTGTCCTTTATACTAGGGATGAAGGGGGAGACCACCACTAAAGGTGAGCCCCTACACTCTGATACTTCCTGATTACAATATTCTCCACACCTAATCTCCTAACCAAAATATACCATGTCACACCCAAACAAAATCCTAAAGGAAAAACAGCCACATGGAACCTAGGAGAAGAGAAGGAACAAGAGTGACCACTGGCACCACAGCTGCCCTGAAGAGAGACCAATGCCTGCTGGGTACTGAAACGCAAGCAGTGGCCCTGTCTTCTCCATACAGCACAAAGAGCTCAGCGGAAACCTGGAGGCCTAGGGAGAGTCATGGCCCCTCAGAATCACCAAAGCCATCTTGAAAAAGAACAAACTTGGAGGACTCACACTTCCTGATTTTAAAGCTTATAACAAAGTTACAACAATCAAAATAGTGTGGTACTGGCATAAGGATAGACATAGAAATTAATAGAATAGAATTGACAGTCCAGAAATAACTCCATCTTTCAATGGTCAGTTGATTTTCAAAAAGAATTCTAAGACAATCCAATGGGGACTGAATAGTCTTTTCAACAAATGTTGCTGGGACAACTGGATATCCACATGCAAAAGAATGAAGTTGGACCCTTACTTCACACCTTATATAAAAATTAACTCAAAAAGAATCAAAGATCTAAATGTGACACCCAAAACTATATGGCCTTCAAGGTTAGAGTTCCAGTCCTGGCTTTTTCTCTGATTTGCCATGCAAATCACACCATTCTTAACTTCTAAAAAGGAGATAATTCTATATATCCTACTTCCTTCTCAGGGTAATTACAAGAATCAAATGAGATAATTTAAGGAAAAGTACTTTATGAAATACTTAATGTATAAAAATATGAACATTATAATAATAAAATTGTTAATCATTGTAATAATCATAACAGTAAAATTATTATTATGCTTTACCTCTCCTCATAGGCTAAACTTATGAAGTTCATCTTGCTTTTCTTTGTATCTGTTGCTATACCAATTAATCTCTTCTATATAATAAGTGTTCTGTATATGCACTGGAGAAGAATTTAATTGAAATAATATGAAATTATTTTGAAATACTATAAAACACTTGGGTATTATTTTTTATTCCTGTGAGGGTTCTATAGACTATATAAAATCTAATGTCAGAAATCTATTTTGTTCATTTTGATAAAGTTAACTTAGATGATCCTTACCATTGTATAGAGTAATAGTTTGCAACATATACATACATATAGTTACATAAACTAACTATACATTTTAGGGGGCCCAGACTCTCGTTGACAGATATTATTAGTAATAAACTTATAAAAGAAGGTACAAATACTTATATAATTGGTTACTATATTGTTTTCTTTGAAGATCTGCTTTGACAGTGAGAAACATCTTAAAGGAAGAAATGAAATATGACTTAGGCTTCCATTCCAATGTGTCTTTCTGTCTCACATGCTTTGACTTTGTGTCCATGATGGGGACTGGGACTTTGCTAAGGCCTGTCCTGGAGGAAGCCAGCTGTTTTAATTTGCTAAAGGCTGCCAATGCAAAATACCAGAAATGTGTTGAGTTTTACAATAGGGATTTATTAGGGTAGAAATGTACAGTTTCAAGGCTGTGGAAATGTTCAGATCAAGGCATCATCAAGAGATGCTCTCTCGCCAGGTTTCAACTGTGGGTGTTCAGGCACGTGGTGGCATCATTTAAAGATACTTTCTCTCGGAGCTCAGCTGTGGGCAATCAAGCATATGGTTTGTCTTTCCCTTCTCCTCATTGCTTCAGATTTGGCTTCTCCATTGATTCCAGCCTCCAGGCAATCCTTCACTCCTCTCTCACATGGCAGGGTAAAATGGTGGCTCTCTTTCTCTGTCTTTATGCATGTTTCTCCCATTTATATAAGACTCCAGCAAAAGGGCTAAGACATACCCTGGTTCATGCCTCCCTGAAGTACTCCAATCAAAGGCCCACAACTGAATTCAATCCAATCAAATGTGATCTAATCAAAATGTCTCTTAAATAAATCCATCCAAAAAGTCTCGCATACAGTAGGTTTACATGCACAAGGAATGAGTTATTCTAAGAACAAAATTTTCTAGAGTCCACAAAAGACCCAAACCACTACACCAACTAATAGGCTTCAGAAAGAGAAGAGTTTTAAATAAGATATACTATGGGCAGAAGAAAATAACTCCTTCATGGATTAAAACAAATCCTTATTATGTGCTTGCCTTTATATTATCACAACATTTTGGTATGATAAGTAGAAAACCATTCACAATAACTATTCAGGTAATAGTTTAAAGCAGATATGCCTAACGTATAAACTGACTCAAGGTTCTATTTTTAAAAAGATGGCTAAATTATAAAGAGAAGTTTATGGATCATTGCCTTAGTTTTGCTAACAAATATTCTACAGTGGATTGGCTTAACAACAGGAATTTATCAGCTCATGGTTTCAGAGGCTAGTAGGCTTGCTTGATCCTGGGTTGGTAGTGTTCTGGCTGCCTGACAATTCTTGGGTTCCTTGGCTTTCCCACCACATGATGATATCCTTTCCTTTCCCTTCCAGCTTTTAACTGCTCCCTGTGGCTTTCTCTCTTACGATGTCTGAATTTGTTCTGCTTATAAAGGACTCAAGTAATCCAGATTAAGGCCAACCCTCAGTGAGTTGGTCCACACCTAGGCTAAAAATAACATCTACAAGAGGCCCTCTGCATATCCACAGACACACGAGTTAGATTAAGAGCATTTCTAAATTGGGGTACATAAGTCAACCTCCTATAAGTCGACTTTATAATGTCTCTTCTCCACTCTGGGCTTTTGAGAACAAAGTCAAAGTCTACTTGGTATTTACTCCAATTAACCCTGAAATCAGCTAGAAACTGGGGCAGGTTTAGAAGTGTGGACAGATGGAGCATTGTAGGTGAAAGTTTATATTTCAACTTGGTACTACTAAACTTCAAAAAGGAAGAGTCAGAAGTGCGATGGCACACTGATATCTAAATTCACTATTTTACTTGACTGTGGCCACCCAGATCGGCATATTTAAGAAAACTTTGTGATAACACAGGAGTGTCAGCATGTTGTGCAGTTTGTTTTGAGGGAGTGCAGCTGCCCAGCAGCACATCAGGACCTGCCAAACACTCCCTTGCTCTGAGAAGCCACATCTGTGGAGGGCAGCACAGCATCTGAGGCTCTCCTCCACCCTCACTGTCCTGGAAAAAAGGTAGCAGGATAAGTCAGAAGAGAAGCAAAGCACTGGAGGCTTTGTGCCCTCCCCATGGCTGTCCTCACCAGGACGTAGCCTTCATAGAGTCGTAGACTCTCAGAACGTTTCTTTTCCAGGGGCAAGGTATTACTTTCTAAAGCTCACAAATGGTATACTAACTACTTTGGTGTAGTGTGTCTGATGTGTGATGAAGTCTGATTTTTGTCATTGAAGCTCACCTTGGGGTATTATTTTGATTTTAGCATATGACGCACCCTACTATGATTTTGCTGTGGTTTGGTTGCTAGGTGACTTTCTGAGGTTTTTGTTGTCATTGTTGTTGCCCCATATTCTTTGCTTGCGAAAACAAGCTGTGCCATTCAAAAGAAACTTTGTTGCATCTGTTGATCTAAGAAAGTTCTTATCCCTTTTATAATTTAAAGCATTATCCTTTAACTAGTCTTGTACATAGATCCCACTTAACTGAGGTTTATTCTGTTTGAAACTAGGCTAAGCTGAGTATTTGCCTCTGTGTGGTAATAATTAAACCTTGGCTTTGTGATTTGGAAGGACAATATTTCTTGGTCTTCTTTTACTGGTTCTTTTATTTCAGTGGTGTCAACTTCAGCTCTTTTGTGGTCATCATCTTCCCAAGTTCCCTTTTTGCCATTCAGTGTGAATCCTTTTCTTCTGAATTTTTTCATAACTTTTCAACTGAAAGTTCAATTTGGTTCATTGTATGAATTTTAGAAAAACATTTTTCAATCTATTTGATTTGATTTTTTTCCCCTTCCTATTCTCAGTAGACTGTTCAAATGCTGTTCTTCGTATCTTGTGCCATCTGCATTTTTATTTTTCCTTCTGCAACCTTGTGAAATGAAAATATTAAACCACTAAAGCACTTTTCATGTCAGCTTTTATTGAGATGACCTGTATCATGGTAGCCGTTATTAGGAAAGATTAGTTTCTTTATTTTTTATATATTTATTTATTTTTTACATTTTGGAACATATACTTTTTTTTAACATACATAGATACATAAATGTTACACAAAAATTATCAGGATACATATATGCCCCACCTCCCACACCTCCCACAACCTCCCACATAAACATCCTTCATTAGTGTGGCACATCACCTGCAATAGATATACACATTTTGGGGCTTTGCCACTAAGCATAGTTCACATTGTAGACCACACTCTCTCCCACACAGTTCTGCATGTTATATGATGGTATAAAATGGCCTATATCTGTTATTGCAATGTCACTCAGGATAATTCCCAAGTTCCAAAAAAGCCCCTGTATTACAACTGCTTTTCCCTCTCCCTGCCTCCTAAGCGTCTAGTGGCCACTGGCTCCACATTAATGTTGTAATTTCTTCCATTGCATGAATCACAATAAGTCTATAACAGAATACCAGTAAGTCCACTCTAGTCCATAGCTCTTCCCCCAATCCTGAGGAGTCTGAGATGGCGATGTCCATTCAACCTCCAAGTGAGAGGGGGTTTATGTCCTTTGGATAAGATGGATGGGATCATGCTGCCTGCAGCTACAGACTCTCTTCATTCCCTGGAATAGCCGTTGTCCATCATCATCTCCCCACTACATGTCCTGGGTGAGTCCATTGAGTGGTAGAGTAGGAGTTGCAGCTCCACCAAGCTACTGGACCCAGGTGGCACATGGACAGCTCGAAGACTCTGCTCTCTGGAAGTACACCTAAAACTCCAGCACCACATACAGGTTTGAATAGAAGAGACAGAGGGACCATGTGCAGGGAAGACATATTTTGATCAGACTCTGTCACTCTCAGGAGCAAGGATTCCAAATTAGGGCCCACTGATAAGGCACCAAACTCTGGTGCTATCTGCCCTGATAAAGGACCTGGATGTCTCCAGAGCCCTCAGGTGCCCCCTCTGTTTGGGGTGATACCCACATTGGAAGCCTATGAGGTCCTACTGAGATGTGCATAAGCGATACCTCTGAGATGACCTCCCGACTCACTTTGAAGTCTCTTAGCCCTATGAATTCATTTGTCTTTACCTTTTCCCCCTTTTATTCGAAGTCTTTTTCCAGTTGTATTGTCCATTGGCATTTGTTAGCAATCCCTCCTTGCCAGGGAGGCTCATCCCCGGGAGTTGCTGGGAGGAAGGTAATGCATTCATATGCTGAGTTTGGCTTAGAGAAAGGCCACATTTGAGCAACAAGAAGGCTCTCAGGAGGCAACTCTTACGCACCCCATAGCAATAGGCTGTTTCAGTCTCAAGAGCAAAGACTCATAAGGCTAGTCATCAATAACAAGGGCCCATCAGTGGATCATCCTCCTTTGCCAGACACTGATCCTGCACTCGGGGGCCTGTTGCTACTCCCTTGGAGAATATGGCAGAGCTCTCCAGGATGGGAATTCAGTATTCTCTCATATATTGAGTGATTCTCCACCCCCTGTGACCATGCCCAGTGAGCATTTGAACAATTTTATATACCTTTTATGTATGTTCAGGTGAACTTCCTCCCATGCACCCCCAACCCTGACACCCCCCACCAATGATCCTCTCCCGCCCCTGTTGGTTCTGTGAGCCAAAGCTGCTTCTAACATGAACCCAATACAATAGCCAAATACAATTAATGGGAAAATGAAATAATAATGATATTTAAATGTAAGAGAAAAAATATATGAAAATTTTGAAAACAAAAAAACCTAAAAATAAAATTAAAGGATTGGGTTATTAGAAAATGTGAAAAAATTCAAAATAAATGAATAAATATAAAAAAAATATTTTTGGCATTTTGCCTCTGTAATATCTGAAGTCCAGTCTGTTCCGTGGCAACTTCCTCCCCTCACTTCCCAGCATCCCACCATTTTCCATTCAATTTTCAAAGAAGTTTTAGGTCACAGCAAAGTCATACACAAAATACAAGACACTCTTGTATACTCAACTTCCTCCCCCATTCCCCACCCCACACCAAAACCTTTTTGTATGTGGATGGCAGCACTGTTATAACTGATTGTATACAGATACTGAAACACAGCTACCAAACATTATCATTGGTCCACAGCATGGTCCACATTTTAGATAGTACACTTTTATAAATTTTAGTGATATTCACCATGTCTTGTGTTCATCACTGCAAGGCAATGCAAAACATTTCCACTAACCACTAAATACCCCGTTTGATCCACTCTGTTCCTCCCTCCCCCTCCTACCAGGGCCCACAACGAACCCCTGGATCTACTCTTTGGACGACAGGATTCATAGTTACATGCAACAAGGTGTCTTGACCCACTGGTTCATCCCCCACCACTGGGAACCACCCCTGCTCCCAAGAGTTGCCCGTCTATTTCTAATCGAATCAGTCCTCCGAAAATAGGGAGTCCATCTCCTTCCCTCTCATTGTGAGGGTCTCCACCCACTGACACAACACATTATGACAGGATGAGCACTCCCACACTCCCCAGAAGCCCGCTCCAGATACGCCCTGCCCCAAATGCCCCCCCAACCAACACCCCAAAGCAGTGACA
>PVKH010003531.1:0-24811 GCA_004027955.1 Chaetophractus vellerosus
AAAAAAAAGTTTTTTAAAAAAAGGACTGAAAATTTCTTAAACCCGGAAACTAGAAACAAACAGTTCTAGTTGCTTATCGGGACAAAACTCTCAGTGGTAGGGCCCCCTTTCCCTGGGATTGTGTAAATACTCAACGCTCTTACAGCATAGGGTTTCTCCTCTCAGACATGAGGTGGGGGGTGCAGAGCTGCCGTCCACTGACCGTGACTGAGTTGTCCTCCCTGGGGTACTGTCCATGATGGGATCTCTTCTGCTCTTTAGACACTTCACACTGTGTAAGACATAAAGCAGTCATTTGCGGAAAGTTTCTGTTGTCCCTGAGCCTGTGTTCCCATGACACACCGTAAAGCAACTCGCTCCACAGAGCAGCTATTGCCTACAAGTTTTCTGTCTAGATAGGCTGCCCCTTTTGTGGTCTCTTGGTTAAAGAGAGCAGGCTTTTTGTTTTCATTTTCGTTGTTGCTTTTTTAATCTGCACCTGTTGTCATTTCCAGATTTTGCCTTCCCCATTTCCAAATTGGATTATAATGTAAAAAAGAAAATCCAGGAACTTGCCACCATGTCATTCCTTGGGTCTCAAAGTTCCCTAACTGGTTTGCTTTCTTCTCTCCACCTTTCAGAAACTTCCTATGTTTATTGTATATATAAAACCAGGGTTTTAAAATTATATCTAGCAAGAGAAACAGGGAAAAGCATATCAACTTCATCTTCACAGAAACGGAAGCTTATAATTCACTTTTAAAATAAAAATTAACTTTCTTTTTCTGTGGATATGACTTTAATTTGCAAAGTATCCAATTGTATAAAAGTTTTGAGTTCCATGGCATGTCCAAAGTAACTGGAACTGGATCATGTCAACTTCTAGAACTTAAAAGTTCTTCATTTGCCAGTGAGAAATGGGAGAAATATAAATTAAAATTATTTCAGTGTTGCATGAATTATTCCATTTATTGCTTATTACTTTGCTTTGTGGTTTTACATGCCACTGAACTGTGGAAGGGATCAGAAAGGAAGACGAGAACAAGCTAATTAAACTTGGGCTTCTAAAACCTCAAAAAATGTGAAAATCTAGACAAATATGTACAGTAAAATTTTGACTAAGCTATAAAAAAGTGTTTCTGAGAAAATCCATGTAAGTTATATATATTTAGCTTGTATTTATCTTTCTGATTCGTTCAGGAACAAGAAAAAGTTGAATGTGTTGGCAGTAAGTCTCCAATCCCAAAGAATTTAAGCAACTATAAATACAACTTTAATTTTAGTAGTATTTTCTAACCACATATACCAAATTACTAAATCATATTATTGTGTTTCCTTCCTGCCATTCTTTCTTTCTTCCTCTCTTTCTCTCTTCCTTCTTCCCTTCCCTCCCCTCCCCTCCTCTCCCTTCCTTTCCTTTCCTTTCCTCTTCCTTTTTTAAAATTTCTTTGTCTTTTGGTAATACTTTCTTTCATTTTTCACTCTATGTTAATTAAGGCTGTCATTTGGATATTTGTCTGTCATACCAAAAGTATCAGTGACCACCAATTTGTGTGTTCAGGTAAGAAATTTTCAGAGAGGAAATTTCAAAGAAAATGTCTGAACAAAATATGACATTATAGGGAAAATAGAGAATTTTCTTAATAACTTGTGTTCTGAAATATCTGCTATAAGTTCCCTTTGCTTTATGAGCCTGCTAGTTTTCCACATGGAAAACAATCTATAATAGAAAAATTTTTATTGAATTTTCGGGCCTCTATTCTATTTTAGAAAAGTATAAGGAAATCTTGATAAAAAGCTTGCTTCCTCTAGCTGAATTTAGCTACCTAAGGAGCTAGAGAATAACACACAATTAAATGGCACTTTCTTGGTTTAAATTTTTCTTAAACGTTACATATGCAATTTTTTTTAAAGAATCTAGCTGTGATTCTTCATATAGTGACATCAGTGCTTGCTTATCTCATGGCCTGTTTAATTCGAATCTTTCTGTTGAATTGAAATGGTCTTCAAAAGTGCTCGCAAAGAGTGAAGTCTTCATCCAGCTACATAATACATAGATTCAATTTCAAATGTAGACTCTAATCCATGCACATAAATATCCTAAGCCTAGCCACAGTTTGTGATGTTCTACCAATTTGTTCCTAACAGTGAAGAGGATATTAAGCAACACAACTCCCTCTGACAACAAAGGTGCTGTTAAGGGCTATTGCATCAATAATGGGTGGATATAAACTCCCTAAATAATCATAGATTGGATATTGTGCAGCAGTTTCAAAAGTGCAATTATAGCCTATTGTGTCAGTAATGTGTGCATTTAGGCCTCTTAATAGTACATATTGGCATAATGACTGTGAGATAGTGGAACTAGATACCAAAGGGTAGATTCTCATTTCCTGGATATATTTTAGGAGTGGAAATAACTATCTGTTTGAAATTATTTAGGCTTGTTCTTACTGGAGTCTAGGGGTTGGAAACTGTTGTCTCTAGTGGGCTTTTCTGTCCCTGAGTTATTAGAAAAAAAAATTACTGAACTGTTACTCAAGTGTTTTTCACCCTTGCTTGAGAGATGCAGACCTCAGTGTATGTTTCACATGTGTCAATTCCACTCCCACTGTGAAATGCGAAAAATCTACACACAGACCTCCTCAACTTGTTAGTGGTATCCCATAATTTGTAAGCTCAGTGTGTCTAACTACCGAAAAAAAATTTATTATGAAAGAAAATAGAGATTCTATTTAGAAGCATTTCATTTCCTGCGTAAATTCAGTAATCCATTCTTGTTGTTCCTATTTGGAAAAACTCAAACAACCTGAATGAAAATGCTAACCTGCAAGGAAGCAGATGTGGCTCAGGTGACTAAGCTCCCGCCTACCACAAGGGAGGTCCATGGTTCGGTCCCTGGTGCCTCCTAAAGAAGGCAGCGAGCTGGCGTGACAGGCAGGCATGGCAAGATGACACAACAAGATGACGCACAAGAGACACAAGAAGAAAAACATAATGAAAAACACAACAAAAAGCAGGGAGTAGGGGTTCCCGGTGTCTTCTAAAGAATGCAAGCAAGACAGCGAGCTGACACACAAACAGGTGCAGCTAGCTGCGGCAACAAGAGGCACAAGAAAGAAAAAAATATAACGAGAGACACAACAAAGCAGGGAATGGAGGTGGCTCAAGCGATGAGGTGCCTCCATCCCACATTGGAGGTCCTGAGTTCAGTTCTTGGTAGCCCCTAAAGACACAGCACACAGCAAGTGCAAACATGAAGGGGGGTGGGAGAAAAAAAATAAAGTAAATCTTAAAAAAAAAATGCTAACCTGCAACCTATTTCCCAGTTTTTTAGATGCAAAAAATACAATATCTAATTATACCTCAAACCAAACCACCCAGCCAATTTCCCAAAATATAACTAAAACAGTAAATGTTTATATATAAGTAACAAACCATCATGTAGGATGTAAAATAAGCTTCATTTCCTGATCACCAATCTATTTTTTAACAAGCAGCTGCTCTCTTTGCAGAAGCATGAACAGTTTACATGCCATCGCATCAACATTACTTTTATGATAGAGCATAGCAAAAGAAAAAAAAAAGAAACACCACAGAGCAATAACTTGCTTAGAAAAATACAAATACAAATTTTTACTAAAAATAAGACAATTTCCTACAATGAACTACTTCTTATTCCACAAATAAGAAAGTCAACCCCGAAGAAAGTTCAGAAAGAAGGAGGCAAGAAGGTTGAGGCAATTTTTTAATTCTAGCTGCAAAATGTGATGCTGCAGAAGATTTGGGTAATAGAAGGGCAACTTCAGGCTAACTCTCTGGTTCAGAGGAACTGACAAAAGATTCACCATTGTTTGAAAGCCGCTGTAGGCACTCTTGAACTGGAAGGCTATGATTAATACATAGGAGAAGTGATTGATGCTTAGGCTAAAAAATTACAAAACTGAACTGCTTACATTCTGCTTAATTTGACCTACATTTAATAAGGTCTCTAAGAGGAATCCAGATAAGTTTAAGCTTAAGTAATAATTGTATCTGCACATCCTTGGTTTTGACATGTGTCCTACTTTTCTTAACATGTAAATGCAATTCTGATATTCTATCAAATTTAAGTGTAACAACATTTCCACAGATTATTTTCTTAAAATGGTGTCTTAAGTTTTGAACTCTTAAATAAAAATCATCCCTATTAAGATCTGAAAAGCTAAACCAAAGCAAAAATAATGACATAGTCTATGACAGTTGAGTTTTAAAATCCAAAAGGAGGCTTACTGAGAAAATGTTAATGGGGAGACAACTTGAAGGGTATACTTATACTGCAAAGTGAAGGAAACACAACCACACAACCTTCTATGAAATTCCAGAGGTATTCTCCAATAGCAAAGTCCCCGGATAAGATATATTTTCATCTACCCCGGGCTTTCCCCATGAGGTTGTACCAAATTCCCCAAACCAATGTCCCAAGACCAATTGTTCCATCCTGCCCTGGCTTTATCAAACATCTCCTCCTAGGCAACGATGTTCACCAGAATCCTAGAAAGAGAGCTCTTTCCTTGAGTTCCATACATTTTAGCAATAAATGATTAGAATTCATAGTCAGCACAAAGCCATGATCTCAATTTAAAAATTTTCCTTTCTCAACTGTCTTAACTTTAACTTCTGCCTTGATTTCATTACTTGATGTATATAATAGTTGCTATATATGTGAGTTTATGTTTTAATAACATTTTAGAAATCTTTTTTTCATATTTCAGTGTTTTCCATAAGGATTAATAACTGAGGAATGGATAAAAGGAACATATAAGAAGATTTCAGCAGAACTACTACAAAGCAAAGAAGACCTTTTTTCCCCCTTTTCTTTAAATAAAAAACAAATAGAAACAATCACTAAAAATCTTGCTAACCAGAGAAATTATAGAACATTAGGGGTTTTGAAATGGGTTCTCACGAAGTTTTTTTGTATTTCTACCCATACGTGGTGCGTTGTATATTCATACTTATAAAATATGTATTTTATGATATATATTTATTTATACACATGAGTTATGTATGTATTTGTATACATGTATAATGTCTATATAAATTTTTTTCCTCTCTTTTTTTTTCCAGGGGAGAGTGCAAATGCAGTTCCCACTACCACAAATTATGCAGTCAAGTTTCCCACATTTGGGAAAATTGCAGGGGTCAGCATATCTGGAGTGCAATGGATAAGCCTCGCCCTGGGAAAAACACCTTCGCAATCATGGTATCTCCCCTGCCAGGTAAGTATGTATATATATTTATACACATACATACTTATATACACTTACATATATGTTTTTAGAGACCTTAATTTTGATTGCCCCAGAATCTTTGTTACTTACAAAAAGTTAAGCTATATCCAAATTTTCTGAACCAGTCATTTTAGAAGAGACTCATGTTTTCTAATATAAAAGCTAAATTCCTGAATATTAAATTATTGTTAATAGAAGTTAATATTTTGCAAAATTAAAAATCATATTGAGAACTTGAAGAATTATAATTTTCAATATATCTCTTTTGTTTTTTTTTCCTGCGCTTCAATTTTGCTAGCATGTGCATAGATCAGGAGTACACAAGCTTCTTCTTATACCCTTCTTGAAAGCTGGAAGGTTACAGTCCTATTAAGAAGCGATGCCAGGAAATCTGTTACCAAAAAGATTTCAATAAATAACTCATTGCCTACCAATAATTATGATAATGTTAATGATAGCACATCCAATACTGAGCTGGGGTCTGCAAACTAATATAAACAATAAAGCCTCAGCTCATAAAAAATGACAATGCAAAATTATAACATATATAAAGAAGTAGATGTGCATATGGTCAAATCTTTAGAAGTAGATGGGATCAGTTGAATACCATTCCTTCATTTAGCCAATATCTATTGACAACCTTTGCTATTTAGTTCACTGTGCTTGGTGTTGGAAATATCGAAATAAAATACACATTGTGGCTGCCTTCAAATACATCTGAATCTGTTATGAAAACAAATATGAAAATCAACAATTATAATACGACATAATAATTGCTATAATTAAGAATGTACGCAAGGTACAGAGAAAATGGAAAAGAATACTTAATTTAACTGGAGAAGTCAAGAAAGATTACGTAGAGGAGAGAGCATTAGAATTAAGAATTCCAGGATAAATAGCATTACTCCCAGGGGTCATGGTGATGGAGAACGTATTCCAAGTAAGGAAGTGATTTGTGTGAACACATAGAAGAGTGAGGGCATTTGGCATATTCAGGGAATTGAACTATGATGTGGAAAGGAGAAATGGCAGGACATGGGGCTGGACTATGTTGCAGAGGTACATCATATCAGACACTGCACTGTTCATGCCTGAATGAGGCAAGCAAGTGAAGTACCAATAACCATATACTGTGTTCCCAGATGGGAGATTAAGGGAGTCTGTCGGAAATCTAAATATCAGTGCGTTCAGGTATTAAATGACAGTTGAAATCGGAAGCAGGATGTCTCCTTAGAAGAGGAAAGTACTAAGGCCAGATCCCTAGTGGGCCCCACCATGAAGATGTGTTCAGGTCAGAAAGAAGAAAAACAAGACTGAAGATACTGGCAGATATCCTGGGAGGAGTGAACTTCAAGTCTGGAATCATTAGCAGTACCAGAAGACAAAGAGGTCAAAGAAAATAAGGACTAAGCCTATGCACAGGAGTTGGCAAACTGTAGGGGGATATAGCCCAGTAGCTTAGACTTCATCTTTAACTTATTCTATGGGAACCAGCTGTGGCTCAATTGGTTGGGCTCTGGTTTACCACATGGGTAAGCCGCCACGCGGTGAGCTGACTCAGCAGAATGACACAACAGGGGGAGACAAGCAGACACAGAAAACCCCAAAGCAAATGAACACAGCAAGCACAAGCAGTGAGGGTGGGGTGGGGGGGATATATAAATGAATAAAAATAAATCTTAAAAAAATTTTTTTCTATCAGTCACCATGTTAGTAGTTTCAGTTCCACAGAGCAACTTCATTTCAAAAGAGGTAAACATTCAGGTGGGCACATTCTTTCTGTTTCTAATATTTTTTTTCTTAATTCATCTCTTCCAATAAGTTTCATAGGTGTTAATTTAGTTGATTTTGAAATATAAATGAACAACTTCCCAGAAAACATTCCACCCCCTCTTTTTGAGTGCTACTTAGGGTATTGTTAAATCTCTTGGAGTGAAAGGAGAGCAAGGTATCATTATTTCTCAGCAATTTCAAAATAAATTCTGCAGTTAAATCTTTGTGACATTTTGTTGACCTTTATTATCTAAACATTGGGAAATAAAACAGTATGATTCTGTTTTAATTAATCTGTTGAAAATGGACATTACAGATGAGGCCAAAAAAAAGCTTTTGAGGGAAGATAAAGCAAAGTAGAGGGCTTAATATTTTGTTTTAAAATCTTGTACTATTGTGAGAACCTAAAAAAATCATATTTTACTTCCTTAGGTTCCCAGGAAAAGCACAAATACAGAATTTTATATTAACGGGTCCACAATTAATTCATAATATTCAGTCATAAGAGAAGTATGAATAATACTAATCAATCATATCTATATCTCTTGTTACATTAGCAAGATTTATTTTAAATATTAAAGAAACTCATATCTGCTTTATATTTTTGAATGGCTGCCATTCAACTTTCTAGAGGTTACAAATAGCTACCAAATTTCCGCAAGTCTATCATACATGCAAAATTAAAAGTCAAATGAAATTGAGGGGATATTTTTTTATTTTGTTTTGTTTTTAACATTTTGAAAATCCTTTACTTACCACTATATTTTTCTTTTATAAACATTGTAATAGTAAAGAAATGTATACCCACATTACAGGCTGGTCATTTCATAGGGGTTGTATGTAAACTGCAACTAACACAGACCATTGGGATTCTGCTTTTATATCCTAAGTGAGCAATAAAAGCAGCAGCTAAAAATGTAAGTTATGTATGGGGATAAATTCCAAAGGAATAAAAGGCATAAATGTAAAAACAATAATAAAAGTAATAGTAATGATAACAATACAAGGACCTAAGAAGAAAACTAGGGTGTATTTCTCTATAACCTGGGCCAAGGAAAGCATTCCTTTTAAGTCACTTGTGGAATTTAGAGAAAATGAAAGAAAATTAAAAAATCAAATATATTATATTACCAAAATAAAAGCCACACCATAGACAAAGTAAAAACAAACAAACAAACAAAAACAAAATAATAAGAACAAATTGGAAAACATAGCTTTAACTTATGTAACTTATATTCCAGTTTTTTAATTAACTTTATTTTGTAGATTTAATAATTGAAAATATAAATTAAAAACTAAAAAGAAAAAATAGTTGAATAAAAACATGTATTTCTCAATTAAATGTACGGAATAATATAATTTTTTTCGAATTGTACAATATGCTACACAATATATTTGGTTCATAGTAACACAATCATACAGTATTTGTCCTTTTGTATCTGGCTTGCTTGACTCAACATAATGCCCTCCAGGTTCATCCATGTTGCCATATGCTTTATGACTTCATTTCTTCTTACAGTTGCATGATATACTACTGTGTGAATACTCCAAAATTTGTTTAGCCATTCATCTGTTGATGGACACCTGGGTAGTTTCCAACTTTTCACAATCATGAATAATGCCGCTATGAACATTGGTGTGCTGGGGTCTGTTGTTTCTCTGCACTCAGTTCTTCTGGGTATATACTCAGTAGTGGTATTGCAGGGTCATATGGCAAGTCTATATTCAACTTCTTTAGCAACTGCCAAACAGTCCTCCACAGTGGCTGTACCATTCTGCATTCCCACCAACAGTGAATAAGATTTCCAATCACTCCACATCCTCTCCAACACTCATAGTTCTCTGCCTTTTTAATAGTGGCCATTCTGATAGATGTGAAATGATATCTCATTGTAGTTTTGATTTGCATTTCCCTAATCATGAGTGATGTTGAGCATTTCTTCATGTTTTTTTTTTTTTTTTTTTTTTTTTTGCCATTTGTATTTCTTGTTTGGACAAATGTCTATTCAGGTCTTTTGCCCATTTTTAAATTGGGTCATTTGCCTTTTTATTGTTGAGTTGTAACATCTTTTTATATATCCTGGATATTAAACCCTTATTGGATATGTGACTTTCAAATATTTACTCCCACTGAATTGGCTGCCTTTTTACCCTTTTGGTAAAATCTTGTGAGGTGAAGAGTGATTAATTTTGAAGAGGTACCATTTATCTATTTTTTCCTTTTGTTGCACATGCTTTGGGTGTAAGGTCCAAGAAACCACCACCTACTACAAGGTCTTGAAGATGTTTCCCTATATTTTCTTCTAGTAGTTTTATGATCCTGGGTTTTATATTTAGGTCTTTGATAGATTTCAAGTTGATTCTTGTATAGGGAGTGAGATAAGGGTCCTCTTTCATTCTTTTGGTTATAAACGTCCAGGTCTCCCAGTACCATTTGTGAAGAGACTGTTTTGTCCTATTAACATGGACTTGGTAGGTTTGTCAAAAACCAGTTCACTGTATAGGTGAGGGTTTTTGGGTTCTCAATTCTATCCTAATGATCGATGTGTCTATCTTTATGCCAGTACCATGTTGTTTTGACCACTGCAGATTTGTAATATGTTTCAAGGTCAGGCAGTGAAATTCCTCCCACTTCGCTCTTCTATTTAGAGTGCTTTTTGTTATTCAGGTGCACTTTCCCTTCCAAATGAATTTGGTAATTGCCTTCTCTAATTCTGTAAAGTAAGCTGTTGGGATTTTGAGTGGTATTGCATTGAATCTATAAATAGATTTGGGTAAGACTGGCATCTTCATGATATTTATTCTTCCAATCCATGAACAGGGAATGGTTTTCCATTTGTTTAGGTCTTTTAAAATTACTTTTAACATTGTTTTGTAGTTTTCTGCATATAGGTCCTATACCTCTTTGGTTAAATTAATTCCTAGTTATTTGAGTCTTTGTGTTGCTATAGAAAATGGAATTTTCCCCCTGATTTCCTCCTCATTGAATGTGGATGGATTAAAATCCCCAATCAAAAGATACAGGCTGACAGAATGGAAAAAAACCATGAACCAGCTATATACTGATTATCAGAAACTCACTTTAGACCTGGGGATACAAACCAGCTGAAAGTGAAAGGTTGGAAAAGATACTCCACACAAATAATAACCAGAAAAGAGCAGGGGTAGCTATATTAATATCATACAAAACAGACTTTAAATGCACAAAAGTTATAAGAGTTACAGAAGGTCATTATATATTAATAAAAAGGGCAATCCAGCAGGAGAAGTAATAGTCAAAAATATCTATGTACTTAACCAGGGTGACCCAAAATACATGAGAAAAACTCTGGGAGAACTGAAGGGAGAAATAGACATCTCCAGAATAATTGTTGGAGACTTCAACACCCCACTATCTATCATTAGATAGAACAACTAGACAGGAGATCAACAAGGAAACAGAGATCTTCAACAATATGATAAATGAGTTAGAACTAACAGACATATACAGAACGCTGCATCCAAACTCAGTGGGTTATTCATTCTTCTCAAGTGTCCATGGATCTTTCTCCAGAATAGAACACATGTTAGGGCACAACACAGCTCTCAAAAATATAAAAACACTGAAATTATACAAAGCACATTCTCAGATCATAATGGAATGAAACTGGAAATCAATAATAGACAGGAAAAAAGTAAATTCACAAATGTGTGGAGGCTGAACAATATACTACTAAATAATCAGTGGGTCAAAGAAGAAATTGCAAGTGAAATCAGTAAATATATTGAGACAAATGAAAACAAGAACACAACTCATCAAACAATAGGATACAGCAAAGGCAGTGTTGGGAAGTAAATTCATAGCCCCAAATGCCTATATTAAAAACAAAGAAAGAGCTATACTCAAAGATGTAACTGAACAACTAGAGAAACTAGTAAAAGAACAGCAAACCAGTACCAAAGCAAACAGGAGGAAAGAAATAATAAAATTAGAACAGAAATAAATGAAATTGAGATCAACAAAAACAAACAAACAAACAAACAAACAAAAAACCAGTAGAGAAAATCAGCAAAACCAGAACCTGGTTCTTTGAGAAGATTACTAAAATTGACAAAACCCTAGCTAGACTAACAAAGAAAAATGAGAGAAGATGCAAATAAATATAATCAGAAATGAAAGGGGGGAAGTTACAACTGACCCTACAGAAATAAAAATAATCATAAGAGGATATTATAAGAAACTGTTTGCCAACAAACTAGACAACCTAGATAAAATGGACAAATTTCTATAAATGCACAATCAACCTACACTGACACTACAAGAAATACAAGAACTTAACAAGCCAATCACATTTAAGGGGATTGAACCCATCATCAAAAGTCTCCCAGCAAAGAAACATCCAGGACCAGATTACTTCACAGGTGAATTCTACCAAGCATTTCAAAATAATTAACACCAATGCTGTTTAAACTCTTCCAAAAAATTGAAGAGGAGAGAAAATTACCCAACATATTTAATGAAGCCAACATCGCCCTAATACCAAAGCCAAATAAAGATACTACAAGAAAAGAAAATTAAAGACCGATCTCTCTAATGAACATAGATGCAAAAATTCTCAACATAGTACTTGCAAATTAGATCCAACAGCATATCAAAAGACCAAGTGGTATGTAAGGATGGTTCAACATAAGAAAATCAATCAACATAATACACCACATTAACAAATTGAAGGGAAATAAACACATGATAATCTCAATCGATGCAGAAAAGGCATTTGGCAAAATCCAGCATCTTATTTTGATAAAAACATTTCAAAAGATAGGAATAGAAGGAAAATTCCTCAATATGATAAAAGACATATATGAAAAACCTACAGCCAACGTCATACTCAATGGGGAAAAGTTGAAAGCTTTCCCTCTAAAATCGGGAACAAGACAAGGATGCCCACTGTCACTATTGTTATTCGATATTGTATTGGAAGTTCTAGCTAGGGCAATTAAACAAGAAAAAAAAAATTAAATGCATCCAAATAGGAAAAGTGGGAGTAAAGCTCTCACTGTTTGTGGATGACATGATCCTGTAGTCAGAAAATCCTGAAATATCCACAACAAAGCTACTTGAGCTAATAAATGTGTTCAGCAAAGTGGCAGGATACAAGATCAACACACAAAAATAAGTAATGTTTTTGTACACTAGTACTGAACAATCTGAGGAGGAAATCAGGGGGGGAAATTCCATTTTACAGTTTTAAAGAGCTTCAGAAATTTGAGAAAGACTCAAAACTTTAATTAGGGAATGCTCTGAGAAGGCAATTCAAATAATTTGCAAAAATGTTCCTTAAATATGTGAAAAGATAAACCTCACTTAAAATAAGAGGTACATTAACAAAAACTAAAGCAAGATGCCATTTCTGACCTATCATATTGACAAAAACTCCAGTGTCACAGCATACTCTGTTCATGTGTAGGTGGGGAACATAACTATTCTTCAATATTCTCGATGGGAAAACAGTACATAGAAAAATTACATAAGCATTTACCATTCGAGCGAACAAGCTCTTCTAAGAATTCATTCCATAGATATCCTGACAAAATATAAAATTATTATATACAATGTTATACATAGTGGAATTATTTGAAATGGCAAAAAATAGAAACAATTTATGAATTCATCACTAAGAAGCTGCATAAGTTATGAGTACAACTACATAATGGAAAATGTGCAGCTATAAAAAAGGAGGATGAGCTCTCACTCAGTGGAGACATGGTTAAGTGAAAAAAGCAAAGTAAAGGATAGTATGCAAGAATTATATGTACACATATACATATTTGTTTTATTTGTAAAAATAAAAACTATATCAATATTCACACAAAAAGCATTTCACAAAATCTGACATCTATTCCTGACCAAAAACCCAGCAAACTAGGAATAGAAAGGAACTTTGTAAAACTGATAGAAGGTACTACAAAAATTTAGATCTATTCTATTCAGTATTTTCCTGGAGGTTCTTGCCAGTGGAATAAGGCAAGAAAAAGAAATAAAGGTCTTTAGAATGGAAAGGAAAAATAATTTTTTTATTCTAAATGATATAATCAAGTAAATAAAAAAGCTGATAGAAATCTACAAAAAATTTACCAAAAATAATAAGTAAGTCTAGCAAGTTTTCAGAATACAAATCAATTTGTAAAAATAAGTGAAATTTCTAAATGCTAGCAACAAACATTGGAAATTGAAATTTTTAAAAAATGAAATAGCTTCAAAAATATAAAATACTTAAAGTCTGACAGGTAAGATGTAAAAGAGTTGTACCCTGAATGTTAAAAATTAGAGAAATTAAAGAAGAACTAAATGAAAAATAAACCATGTGCATGGGTTAGGAGACATAATATCATCCAGATGTCAGTTTAACTCAAATTGTTCTACACATTCAATGCAATCCAAATCAAATTCGCAGCAGGCTTTTAAAACATAAAAATTGACACACTGATGTAAAATAAATACATAAATGCAAAGGACCTAGTACAGTCAAAACAATATATTTAAAAAAGAACAAATTTAGAGAACTACCACTATTTGATTTCAAACTTAGTAAAAAGCTACTATAATCTAGACAGTTATGGAGTTCTTTTAAAGATTGATAAATATATAGCTAGAGGAGAATAGATAATCTAGAAATATAGCCAAACATAGAAAAATGACATATTCAACAAATTTACAAGGGTGAAATTTTCAGTGGTGAAAGGGGAATCTTTTTCAACAAATGATAAAGAAAGAAGTAAATCCCCACAGGCAAAAAGAAAGAAACAAAAAAGAATGTCAGTCCATAATTTGCACCATAAGCAAAACATTAGCTCAAAGTTAATAGACTTAAATGCAAAAGCTAAAGTTATAAAATTTCTGGAAGAAAATAGTGAACAGCTTGTGATCATGGAATAGGCAAAGAATTCTTAGATACGATACAAAAGCATGATCCATAAGAGAACAAATTATCAGATTAGAATTCATCAAAATGGAAATATAAAGATGAAAGAATGAGAGAGAAAAAACCTTCTATTCTTAGAAAGACACCTTTAAGAGAATGAAAACACTAACAATAGACTGAAAGAAAATGTTTTCAACACCTATCAGATAACGGCCATATATCCCGTTATAAAGAATTTTCAAAACCCAAAAATAAGAAAATTAACAAGCCAATTAAAAATGGGTTAAGATTTGAGCAGACACTTCATCAAAGAAGCATTAAATACTCAGTAGCATTAGTCATCAGGGAAAAACAAATTAAAACCACAATGCATACCTGTTAGACATAGGAAATATCTATTAAGATTTCTAAAATTAAATGGATATACTACACCATGTTGTCTTAGGTTTCCAGGGCTGTTCTGTAAAATACCACATACTGGTTGCTTAAATAACAGGTCTTTATAGTCTCACAGGTTTGGAGCCTAGACATCCAACCTGAAGGTATCCCCAGGCTATGTCTGCAGTTTTCTGGTGCTACCTTGATCTCTGCCTCCATCACATGATGAAACCTGTCTCCTTCTCTGGTTTCCACATCTTGTTTTTCCTCTGATTTCTACTGACTAACTACATCTGCATTTCCTCTGTTTATAAGGAATCCAGTCATATGAAGCCCAATCTAGTTCAACTTGGCCTCATTTAAACAGGATCTTCAAAGATCCTGTTCACAAAAGAGTCCACAGGACCAGATGTTAGTTAGACCTTGAACATGTCGTTGTGGGAAGTGTGATTCAATATACCACTCAAATGTTCATGAAAATGTTGAAGAACTGTAACATCATACACTGTGGGTAGGGATGTAAAATGGTACCATCCTTTGGAGAACAGTTTGGCAGTTCCTGGAAAAGTAAAACATACATCTACCATATAATCTAACAATTCCACTTCTAGGCATTTGGTGAAGAGAAATGAAAGCATATGTCCATGCAAAAATTTGGACCCAAATGTTCTTTGAAGCTTTACTTTAATAGCCTAGAACTGGAGAACAACTCAAATATCCATCTGCTGGGGAATGTATAAACAAATATGGCATATCCTAATTATGGAAAGTCACTCAGCAATAAGAATTAAATATCAGTACATACAACAATGTGGATGAATCTCAAAACTATCAAGAAAATAAGTCAAACCAATGACTGTGTACTAAATAATTCCATTTACATGAAATTTTCTATAAGGCAAACGACAGAGACAGAAAGCACATCAGTAGTTGCCTGGGTGCAGTGTTATTGTAGAATCAGTCTGGCAGCAAGAGTCTGGAGGGAGTGATAACAGGAGCTCAAGGAAACTTTCAGGACTGATGCTTATGTTCATTCTCTTGACTGTTCTGATTATTTTATGAAACTTATCAAATGTTATAATTATGTGCAGTTTGCTAAATGTCAATTATACCTCATTAAAGCCTGGGAAATAATGAATAAAATAAAATTATGAAGGACTCAGGAGCCCTCAAGAAGAAGCTTCCAGTGGCCACATATGGGGCAATGTGACCAGAATCAAGAACAATAACTACAATGGATTGATACATATTGAAATATAAAAACCCCAGTCCTCAAAATTATATTCCTAAAACGAATAGCAAGAGAAAAAAAAGACAATGTAAAGAAGTCTGTATTTATCCTTTCTTTTCTTAGAAAACTGAATTTCAGGATAACCAAACATAAATCTGAGTATGAAACGTTATTCTTCATAGAAAAAAAAAATAGCCAATGACTAGGGAAAGCATGACGGAATTTGAGAAACACCATTTGTCACCCCAATGAATTTAACTGTTTCAGGCAAATTTCTCTAATGAATAAAACCTTTAGATAAAAGACCGATGGGTTCCTACTGGAATGATGGAAATGTTTTCGTAATGGATGGTGGTGATAGTAGCATGACATTGTGAACATAATTAGCAGCAATGAAATATATATCTGAATATGATTAAAAGGGGAAAGGTTAGATTGCGTTTATGGTAACCGAATAAAATTTTTTTAAAAATCCAGGCAATGATAGTACAGAAACAGTGAACCCTACGTTAAACCACAGTCTTTAATTAATAGTCCAATTATAAAAATGTGCTATCATCAATGGTAACAAATGTTCCACACCAATGCAAGGTGTTGATGGGTGGTGTATGGGAATCCTGTATTTTATGCATGATTGTTCTATAAATCCATAACTTCTCTAACAAAGGGGGAAAAAAAGACTATTGGGAAACTTCGTAATGGAGATTCAGGATTTGACAGCCTGATCTTACAGTTCAATCTTTTTTTTTTTTAAAGGAGGTATGGGGGATTGAACTCAGGACCTAATATATGCAAAGCAGGAACTCAGCCACTGAGCTACACCCACTCCCCATTACAATTCAATGGTAACATCACTCAAAGAGGGAAAATGAGATATTATATGCTGACTTTGTAATATCAGATGAAATATTCAACATTACTAATAAATATTCTTGGAAAAAAGAAATTGAGCCTGATTCTACTCAAGATCCTATGCTACCTTCTTCTTTACAGGAAATATAGGAACATACTTGGTGACACCATGAAGAAACAAAGAGGCCAAACCAGAAATCAGGACATTTTATAAGTAACCGACCCAAACTCTTCAACAAGTAAGTGATATAAGAAAGGAGGGCTGCCATAGATTAAAAAGACAAAAGACATAAAAAACAAATGTAATCTATAGAGGTGTTTTGGATCCTGATTTACATAACCAACTTTAAATGTGGCTGGATATTAGATGATAACAAGAAATTATTAACTTGTCAGTAACAAAAATGGTGTTGTGAGTATATAAGAAACTGTCCACAGTTTTTTGAAATATATACCTTTAAAGATGTATGGATGGAATGGCATGCGATTTAGAAGTTGGTTTAAAATACTTGAACTACAACCATATCAGAAAAGGAATGGATGAAGCAATTATTTTAATATCTGGATAGTGACTACATCTAGGAATGGGTATAGAGATTCGTTATACTCTACTTTTGTATGCGTTTGACATTCTTCACAGAAAATATTTTTAAATTACAGAATCGAAATCTTAAAAACGAAAGTATTCCTCCGGCTTCCTCTCAATTAAACTGGCATTAGTACTTAATTGTTGTTTAGTCTTTATAACATTCTGTCACACTTCCTGCTCCCCAGCTCACTAAAATAGATCAAATCTGGTATTTTACTGAAAGCTGCTTAAGCCACGCATGTTTTAAGAAGGGTGACAAGTGAGGATCGATTTGGCTTCGTAGGGATTTGATTAGTCCATTTTACGAAGACTTCCATTTATTTCCCTGAAAAATACAGAAAAGTATTCAGACTATATTAAATCTCTGTTTATTCAGAGTCATTGGTGACATAGGACATTTGGGCCAAATAGATATTCTAGGTTTTTTCTCCATATAAGTTACAACCAATTTTCAAAATTTTGTACACAAACACCCTTTAGCATGATCCTTAAACAGCCTCAGAATCCCCAAATTGCTACCCCAATTTTGATTTCACATTACTATAGATACAAAAGAAGATACTTTAGTTTCAATATAAAATAAATATTGCACATTCAAATAAAAACTCTAATAATCAATTTATACTCTCACCACACTATTCCTTCCCAATAAAGCAGAGGACAGAAAAATTCTAAAAGAGAATTTTCAAAAGAAATTCGACTCTTCTCTATATATTTTTTCATAGTCTTCATTTCACGAAATAGAATTACCTTTAGCATTCTTACCATTATCTTTGAATATAATATTTATTAAATTGCTATCTAAATTTCAATCTCATAAACTCTATAAATAAATCCCATAGATCTAATATATGGAGAAATCTGTAAGTATAATTTATAACTTTTCAAAATAATTTTTTGGAATGCATGCAGTTCTTCAAATGAAGATATATTTCCTTTTCAATGAAGCAAAATCTTTAAAATTTAGGTACACAAAAGATACTAAACCTGTAATTTGTTTTCAGGAAATTAATGAAGAAAAGACCAAATAGAATTACTAAGTTCAGTAGAAAATCACACTAAGGCATGATTTCTAGTCTCTAATTTCTAAAAAGCAAAAGTTTACTAATTACCTCTTAAATCCAGAACCACAGAAGAAATGGTTTTGTGTGATACATCTATCTTTACTCTTATAAGCAATTAAGAAAACCCCATTTTGGGGAGAGCTGCCTTCATTTTTGGTAAATTATTCACAACTATTCAATTGCAATGATTTAAATATTTCTAATATTTAAAGGAACTTGAAAACTGTTTTCTCCATATAGAATTATAAAGATGAAGGATTATGAGTATATGCTTTATTTCCCCCCCCCCCACCAATATTTCATTTGGTAAACTACTCCAAGTGGAAATAAATAGCCCCAAACTGAGGAAAATAGGCCATTTTCAAGGCTTTCCTTCCAGTTTCATAAAATTCTCCTGTAATGAGCTCTGGCACAATGCTTCCTTAACTTTGCAGTTAGGATATTATTCTTTACCATTCAAGAATGTTTCCATTTATTCCAATATTTGTGAAAATCAGTCGTCTTTCATTTTCTTCCTCAATAGAATTCAACAAATAAATATTGACTGTCATGAGAATAATGAATATTATTTGTGGAATATTTAATTTGTGCCAGACATATGCACAGCGTGCTCACCTTAGTCCCAGATGAAATTGCAATACTCATTTTAAGGTGGCTGGGAATGGTTGCCTGAGTATACCAGAGACACTTCATTGATGCAAACACTGTTCAGACACTGATCTACTTGATCCTGAACTTTCGGCCTCACTTAGGCCTTCATTTCCAGATGGCAGAAATATTGTTAGTCCCTGGCAAAACAAATATAAAAAATAAACAGGCCCTGCTCCCTGCACACCCAGAATGAAGGCACAGACAGGAAAACAGATAAACAGAAAACCATACATTACTGGCAAGTTTGAACCCACCCTTAGGTTCAATTTCCTCACCATTTAATGAATGGGAGTAACGATATAACACAGCTATTAGGAAGATTCCAAAAGGCAATGCATGGGAAACTTCTGCCACGAAGTAGGCAGGCAACATCTTTTAGTTCCCGTGTTCCATGAGTCTGATAAGAGGAAGAGATTGGGGTCGAAGGAAAGAATTCTGAAGGCAAGTCAGTTTTATTAAGTATTCGGTGACTTTGATTTATGACCAAGTAAGTTTCAGTTGGAAGAATAAAATACTTCACATTCTAAATAAAAAGCCTAAAAAGTCACTAGTACACAAAAAAAATCACTTGTAACAAAATTACTTTAATGACTTGTGGTAAATGTGCTCTTAAATGTTAGACTGTTTGGAGGGTAGAAAAGTGCTTTATTCTTACAAGGATCATTTGTTCTGAATTTGACAAAAACGATGAACATTTCATTCTGTTTTACTTTTAAATGGGTATTATTGTCTTTGTTATTTGACAATGTCAAGTAAAATGTCACACCAATCAGAAAAGCCCATTCATATTTAATAGGTAGACTGCAGAACAGCATGTACCTTTGACTGATTTATGGCTTGAAAATTCGACATAAACAATGTTGATATTTCCATTTTTACCAATTGTCAGCACAAGACATTTCACAACTGTTGTTTAAGCAAAACACAACTGTTCATTGCTATAAAAAACATTAGCAAGTAACAGAATGTTGGCTTTAAAAAAAACCTGCCTATTTACTGAATATGGGTAGTTTTAACAGTAATATGTTTTAACCTTTAACTTGATAAACTTTATGTTCATTAATGATCAAAATATGCTGTTTGAGTTTCAAGTTCTTGGAACAGAGGGTTAAGATTTGGAACATTTTGGGGAGTAATGTTTACTAACTATATTTTTATGACTGAAGCTGATAATTAGCATGTGAACTTTATAAGTATAGATCCTAAATGCTCTTTCTTTGTCAGAGCCTTGTAAGAATATTCTCTTGAACTTCTTATTCTAAATTTCTTGATGTTGCTTGTTCTCATTTAAATGTTAATATGATCAGCAACTTTAATTGCATAGCACCTTTCTTATCAAACTCACTTCTAATTAAGTACTTCAAAAGAGAGGGCAAAATTTCTAAACATTTCACAGCCATAATATTGCTGTAAATTATGCAAACAGATTTCAAATACCCAGAGACAATTTTAGGAGGGGAAAAACTGCTCTGATTTTTCTTTGGATTGATGTGTTGGGAATTGCAACTCTTTCTCTGTGTTGGGGCTGTGTTTTATGTGTGGTGTGTGTGCTTGTGTGTGTGTTTTGCTGATGAGTACAGAAATTCAGGAGGAAATGCATTACCCATGAGTTACAGGGAACTTGGACAGATTTATGGGATGTATTTGTGTGCTCAAGCATATCAAGACCTGCATAAAAACCAGGGCATTCCTTAAACTCGAAATCATTTAGTAATCTCTCTTACATCCCATCTCCTTATCAGGGAGAAACACCCCACCATCATCACTAAAGCTTCAAAAGCCTATCATTTAAAACAAATCTGCAGGCAATCCCTCTCTTTTAATATCAGAGGCTTATTACATGTGCTTTAAATAGAGACACAAATATGGAAATTTGGATTTTAAAAACCTTGTGCTTAAATGCATATACACAATTGAAGCAAAGACTCAAACTTCTTTGATTTTTTAATTGCAATCTCTGTTTTTTTATTGTTCATTTTAAAGCTGGTAAACCCAACAAACAGCAGTGTCAAACTAAATGTCAGACTAATACCTGGAAAGGTACAGCGATGGATTTGGTGAGGGCAAACTGATTAAACTAAGTCAGCTTAATTCAAAGCAGCAGGAGCAACAGATGTTGTTGCCTTTGTTTATTTTCCCTTGTTGCCAGATGGAAAAGGAGAAATAAATACTAGGACAGAGAAGAAAGCTGCTGAGTTGCGATTCTACTCCATCTTAGCTTGCTGCAACATTTCAACATTCAAAGTACCCTGGTGGTCTAAGCAAAGAGGTTTGTTTTGGAGTAAATGTCCCATCCCTGGTAACATCTATCTTTTAGAAATGGAGGCAGTAGGATGGAAATGACCTACAAAACAAAGCATTTTTTTCTCATGCAAAATTGGGTAATTATAATATGTATTTTTCTACTTCTGGGAAATCTTAAGGCAGATATGAAGTTATGCATATCCACTCTGGAGTCTATGTCTTTTGAAGGCAGGGATTTTATCTTGGTATCATTCTATTTTCAGCGACTTGCATTATTTTAGACAGTAGACACTGTCTGATTGAACATGAAATCAATTTTATTTTTTCCAATATTATTGAAGAATTATTGCACACCTACTTCATGCCAGTCATTGTCTTACTTCATTCTCTTTTTTTTTATACTCCTGAGGTCATGTAAGCTATAGGGAGTCCATTAATTTGGAATTCAATAACTATTGAAGAGATGGCATGTGCCAAGAAGCTTTAGGCATTGGAGACACAGTAGTAAACAAAACATTAAAAATTATCACTGCTCTCACACAAGCTTATATTACAAGCAATTAACAAAATAAATAAGTAAATAATATAATGTGTTGGACTCCCCAGAAGGCCGAGTCTGAATCAAAGCGTAATTGCTGATTCGTCAGTAAGAAGTATAAACCCAGGGCAGTGAGAGTAAAGGAAAAGTTTAGAGGAGGCTGGGAGCCAATACACAGAGATGTGTTACTGAGCTGGCCCCAGCTTCACAGTCTTTGTAATTTGACTGTGAGGGATAGCACTGGACTGAGTTTAAATAAGACTAGGAAGAGTCTCCGTGAGAGGAATGCAGGGAAAGTTATCTGCCTCTTTTCAGGCTCCCTCCTGTTTGCAAATTCTCTTTAGGCAAAGTTCACCCTGGGTCGGGGAGTAGGTTAAATCCACTGACAATACTTGTGGGCTACCTGGCCACTTGGGGCAGCTGCTGGGTAACCCTGATCCCCCACCTCAGGCATGGAACCCAAAGCAGAGTGAATCCTCCCTGGGGATGTCATCCTCACCAGTGGGAAGAGGTCCCATTTCCGAAATTACTCAGTGTTAAAGCAGCAATCCTCAGGTTGCCTCTTGTCCTCTGATTCCAGAGAGGCAGCCAAAGAGAAGCAAAAATGAGACAAATGAGTTGACATAGTCTAAGTGTTCTTGTGTCTTTGCTTTCATTCCCTTGGGATCCAAATGATCCTTGCTTTAACATCTTTCCTTTTGATTCGGGTGAGCTACCTCAAAATTTTTACTCGATCCCTTTGTTTAAGAAGCTTTGAGCTGGGATTCTGTCATTTGCAACCGGATTAAACCCCACCTAATGCAGCATGTATTATTTTCTTCATTTTTCAGAAAATAAAACCAGGATATTAAGTCGTTTGCTGAACATCAGTGGCTTAGTTGTTCTTTTGACTAAATCACAGCAGCCACTCTGGTATGAGTGACATTGATACCAATTGCTTGTTACATATTTAGTGACAATCACTACATAGAAAAGTACACGAGGGCACTGAGTTATATTGAATATAAATTAATTTGACAAATGATTCCAAAAGGACATTCCTGTGTAGTAGATCTTCAGGCTAGTCATTATGTATGAAAATATAACTTGTATAGAGTTCAAGACATTCTTAGGAATTTGTAATAAATATTTTGTATCTCTCAGGTCTTTCATCATGGGAACAGGGGCTAACACTTACTGTAGTCTACTCTGCAAGACATTGTGCTGACATGCATTGTCTCACCTATCACACCTAATCCTCCTAACAACCTTGTTATCCCTGTTCTCCAAATGTAGAAACTGGCCCTCAAGATGGTTGAGTAATGTCCTGTCAACTTGTTAGTATTTGGATAAGATGGGATTGGATTCTAGGGATTTCTGATTCCTGGACCATTTTGTCCAATACACCATAAAACACAACAATAATATTATATTTATGTTCTTGTGGGTTTTGAATAAACGGAAATTTAATAAAATTCAGTGTTGCCAAATAAATAGTTATAAAGCAAGTATAAACATATATACCGAATAACATCTCTCTTGTAGGTACCAGCTGAAGTAAAAACTTGGGGAAAATATTTAATAGCTTATCCTAGTTTTGCACAAAGGCATTCTACAAACTCTAAATATTTCAAATTCTGTTTTAAAAGTCTTTCCTCAAATATAGGTATGCTATATATAATATACTACTGCTAAAAGAAAAATGATAAACTGAGGTTTCAATCAAACATTAATGCAAAGCTAATGAATTAACATATAACAGAAGATCTCCTTATTTTCCTGCAGCATCTAATTACTCTAAATATATTAGTGCATATATTAGCATAAATGTTTCACATATTGCACAGTGTTCTTAAACACCCATAAAAAAGATGTACATATTATTCTATATCATCCAATTCATGGAATATTTCAAACCATTAAACATGAAGTTAAAATACACCCATGAGTGACATATGTACCTAGACATTTACACATACTTCTGTACATACTTATATACACATTTCTACACACATATATAGTTGAGAAACACATTACCTTGAATAATTTGAATACACAAATTTATCTTGATAAAAACTGAAAGTGCCTTCTATTTGGTTTGCTTGTTCGGGTATTGCAATTCATGCATCACCTTAAAAATCCCATAGAACATTTTACTAAAGTTTTCTTCACATATAACTAAAGCGCATATTGTGCCTTAAAGGTTTAACAATTTACATAACCAAAAGAAAATTTTAAATGTGACCAAAGTTCATCTTTAGTATATAGACAAAAGTGAAAAGAAAAATATGCAAATTAATGTGGTAACACCATCTAATCACAACCCATTCTCTCACACTATTTCAATCAACAAATTGGTACAGAAAGCAATGTAACACTCAGGAATACTAAATGTTTACAAACAAATACAGTGACATATATTCAAAAGTAATCAGGCTTAATAATTTAATATTTTGTCAAAGAAAATAGAAGAGATTTGTAGAAGTTAAATAAAGAATTTTGAAAACATTGAGAAAAATTGTAAAATGAACTATTTGCCCTAAATATAAGAAAAAGAAAAACAATAATAAGGCATATTGAAGATTTACATAAGCACAAAAATATTTACACCTATAATTTTACACACACACACACACACACACACATATATATAAATAGATGTATCTTTTGGGACATGAAATCATAAAATAATGGTCAAATTTGTATTTTCACAGATTGTCAAAACAAACTTGACAACTCATAATTGCTGCTATTTGCCACATATTTCTAGCTTTGCATTTTCCAGACACAAGGTAGGATTGCACTTCCTGCATAACCATGAGTTTGGATTGGGTGGGGAAAGAGGGGATGTGATTATGATGGCAAATGAATTGTGAGGGGACCAGAACATGCAATAGCTGTTGAGAGACCTTTCAGAGCTCTCTTTCCCTCTGCCTCGAAGACTTAGCAGTTTATAAGATGGGGCTTGCTAAGTAAGCCTGGTCAGAGATTGAAAAGTTGTGAAGCAGAACCTTCAATGGAATTGGAATGGACATGTCAATTGAACAAGAAATATAGTCTTGTTATAATATATCAGAAGATTGTGGGAATATGGCTGACGGGGTAGACAGATAAAGCTTAGTTCTTACTAAAACAACTGAGAGGGAGTCTAGGGCTGCCTTGGTGACTTGCTTAGGGGTACAGCAGACCAACACACTGCTTCACAACTAACAAGAGTTGGGAACAGAGAAGAGGAAGTCGAAACACTAATAAGTGGTGAATTATTGATCCTCCCTGCTGCTGGGACGGGCTCCCCTCCCCCATCCCTGAGTATCAGGCAAGGCTAAAACTCCTGGCAAATAATATCTGACTTCTTCCT
>PVKH010003532.1:0-24792 GCA_004027955.1 Chaetophractus vellerosus
ATAAATTGTGCCTCCTTTCACTTTGTGTGCCTTAGGATGATAAATTCAATGGTCACCCAATATCTAAAGGAAATTAGTGCAATGCCTAGAACAAGTGAATCCTCAACAAATGTTTGCTTATTTTTATTAAATTATTGCTTTTATTATTATTACTTATACTACATTAGTACTATAAGTTATCTCTTTGAACTATATGTTTCCAACATGTACTAGATAGTATGTAAAAATTATCCTTTTTTACCATTTTTAATCAATACGTGGTTTGCAAGGTCTTTAAAATTTTGGAAACATTTAAAGGGTCATGAAATATGCTTCTGTTGAGGCTTGAAACAAAGAAAGAGTAGTTGCTGGAAAAGTGCGTGTCGTGAAGCTTGATAGATGGGCTGTGTATTTTCACCATCAGAGTTCAGCTCAGAGCTGATTCTTTGTGATTAAGACTCTAGTCCAAACATAAAGGAGGAGTCAGTAAAATCGACAGCTTTCTTTATTTTTTTTTCTTGTTTTACATTATTTTTGTGGTTTTGGGGCCACATTTAACTTCACTCCACCCCTAACATCATTTTCTCTGGCTTGGTGTTATCAATGCTAGTATTGAAAGGAATACAAGCGGCTAATCTCCATAAATACATTAACTCAAACCCCTTAATACATTGTGCTGGAATTTTGTTTAAGTCGTGGACTATTCTTAAGAAACTATAAGCCTCTTACAAGTTATGTTTGTTCCCATTTATGCCTATCATTCCAGAAGCTCATTTCAAGGCAGTCTCACATGTGGCACAGGCAAACACACACACACACACACACACACACACACACACACGCACCTCCACGTGCCACATCTCATCACATCACGTACATATGGCTCTTGGAAGACTGTAAATATACCTTTAAAATCCAATAAAATTTGAGCTGGAGGCAAGTGACAAAACCCGAAATAGGAATGAGCCTTTCAACTGTGCATTGAGAAAGGAGAATTGTAAAGGAAGGCCCTGAAATTATGAACCACAGAACCTTTTTTGGGAGCAGTATAAAATAAATAATATAATAAAATAAGAATATCAACAAGCAAAAAATGATAGCAATTTTAGAGGTCTTGAGCCTGAGCCTCATACTATATGGCATGAGCATTTTTTGCATGTGGTTGGCATATAAATAACCTTTGGTCAGAGCTTGGGCTGTGGTAGAATAAAGATGGGTGCAAATTCGTGGTTACTTTTCCCATTGATAGGTGGTGGTTAATCCCCATGCTCTTGAATCCAGGCTGGCTCTATAACTTGCTTGAGCAATAGGTTACAGCTAAAGGAACATTCTGGGGCTTCCTAGGCTAGGCAGTTTCCACTCAAGGCTCCTTCAAGGCTAACTGTGGAGTACTGAGACCCTATGTTAAAAAGACCTTGGGGAGAGGACCTGAGATTAAGTGGCCTCGATTGATGTTATGTGGAGTAGAAGAATCACCGTCCTGAGTCCTGCATAAAGTCCTGACCTCGAAAATTGTAGCACTGGCAAAATGGCTGTGGTTTTAAACCATTAAGCTTTAGGGTAATTTATTACACTGGAATAAACAACCAGAATAATCATCAATTTTACATTTTCTATTGACAGTTCCTTTAGGTCAATGAAAACATGGCAAATCCTTCGTGAAATCACCGATGAGGGGAATGGTACATTGTGTTTTGGTTCATCATACTGATCCTCGTAATAAGACACCAGTCTAGGATCTGAGCAGAGACTGAGGTCTCCAAGATGCCACCTTCCGGGTCATTTCTTTTCTCCTCTCTCTCTTTTCCAGCGACTACTCTTTCCTTGCAAGCATGGGGGCAAGATGGATTCACTATGGAGCTCTTGCTATGATTTAAAGACAATGCACCTCTGACCTGTGGCCTCCCATCCAACTTCTCCTGTCCAAGTGGTGACTTTAATTCCCACCGAGCCTAAGAAAATTAGGCCCATGGGCTGCACCAGCTTTTCTGGGCCACTGTGTGTAAACACAAAATTACTTAAATTCCTGGGACTCTCTTTCCTTTTTTCCTCTAAAATGAAAAAATAAAATAAAAAATGGCATTCACTTCCTAGGCTTCTTGTGAAATAATGTCAAAAGCAATCATTGCAGTGCCAGGTCTACACTTTGCATACTCTGGGATATGCAAAATCTGGAATAAAAGTGGTAGATGTTGTTGTTATGATAATGAAAGTAATCATAACGGAATCTTCATAGTATCCTTACCATGTGCCAGACATTGTACTGAGCACTTGACATGTTTTAACTCATGAAAGCCTCACAGTAATGCTATGAAGTTGCAATTGTTATTGTCATCACTTTAAGATGAGAAAAGTAATGCATTTATGAGTTAAGGAGGATGCCCGAAGTCCCAGCTACTGCTGCTTCTGCTGATGGTAGGAGAGGGGAGTAGGCAGGAAGGAGAGGAGAGGGAGAGAGGTAAAGATGAAGGGAAGATGAAAGAATATGGATGCAACAAAAGTAAAACATGTTCATTCTCAACTGTATTTCTAGACTCATTGAATAGCAATACCTACTGTTGATATTGGAAGAGACTAAAGAAGAGATAAAAAGCTTTCTAGTTTTGGGGGTGGGGAATGAAGGGCAGCACATGCATCTGCAAAGTCAGACGGTTTGCTTCATGGAGATCTGAACGTGACCACATTGTCCTGCTTTATTCAGAATTTATTTGGACAAACAGGAAATGTAACCAAGCAACCATGGGAAACCAGAGAGAGCACATTTAGAATTTGGTAAGAGGCAGAATGTATTTGAATGTTCTTTACTGCTGGAGCTGTAATTACAGGGTTTAACTACCTGCTGGGGTTGCAAAGGTAAAGAATGTTTCAGCATGAGTCAAAAAAAATTATCGAGTGGGGGTTTTAGAAAATGTTTATATAGGAAATGAGCATTCTTATTAACTTTTGTCTGAGGCATTTTCATAAGTGATCCTAAAAAAATGTAAGTGATAAAATAATGTCTGTGCTCCTCCTAGAAAGAGGATTCTCTTTAAGTACAATGATACCAGTGATTTGTTGTGGAAAAACTCTTTCCCTACTTTCATCCCCTCTCTGGCCCATTTCAAAGAAATTTGTCACTTATAGGCATTAGTGAGAGGTATCCGTGTCTGTTAGAAACATATTTCCTCAAGTTAAGCTATCAGGCCGCTTATATCAGAATCACCTAGGGGTGGAGAGATCACATTATAAATAAAGATTATTGGGCTCCAACAAAGATGTGACACATTAGAATATCTGATTGAGGGACCCTGGGAACTATATTTTTAATAAACAAACCAGGTGATTTCTTTGTTCAGTAAAGTTTCAGAATCAAATTATTAAAGTGTGTTTTCTAGAATTATCAAGCTTCTTTACTTCTTGCAGTTTTCTGAGCACAATTTAGGGTCTCCATCTAGTCATCCCCAATAAACTGATTCTTCTATTTATTTAGAAATATTGCCTTTCTAATACAAAGTATTCTCTAACTTTGAGAACACGAGTCTGTTTTCTTAGCTTTTTAGCACTGAACAGGAGGAATGTGGGTATGTTGGTACTCCCAAATTTAGGCTGAATGAGCTCAAATCAAACTTGAAGATCTCATATATACCAGCAAAGCTCTGTGATATCTCAAGGCGGTAAAAGGGAACCGGGGACAATTGATGCACAAAGATGGACAAGATTGATAACACTGCATCTGAATCAGAACTCTACTTTCCTTATGTACTAAATCCAGAGAAGAGATTTCATGACAGATATTGTCCTTTGAGAATAAAGGAGGAAACCCACTTTATAATAATATTTATATAAGTATTATATAATTTATATATTATGTAAGTTCTTTCTTTCTCCCTCTCATTTTTTACTGAATTGGAAATATTTGAAATTCTGGAAAAGGGAAATATGAACAAATATCCTTTCCTTTTGGTCTCTGCTTGCAAGGTCACTAATTTATTAAGTGACAAGGGTAGAGATTATCATGAAACCTGTCCTTAATGACCAAAATTCTGATGTTACAGGATAAGACTTGTAGATAAAAGAAGGAAGTGCAGAATTAATTGAAGTTGCTGGAAAGTGGATTTTTTTTTACTTCATTTAAGAAATAAAGTGCTATAATTTTAAGATGACAAAGAGTAGAATGGGATGTCATAACAGGTACTGAAATTACAGTCCATTGGGAGAGTCCAAGGAGAAGACCCAGAAGTCAGGCAGCAGCTGTTCACCAAAAAGGTAAAAAAATGACATGACTGGCTGAGATATTAGCTGAGAGGATGTCTTTTTCTTTCCAATAACTGTCTACCAGCACTTCTTTGTTTTTTGTCTTTTTAAAATTTTGCTGCAATCAATTTCTACCTTCTACTTTTGGGGTTTCTGTCCTGTCGTTTAAAGGACCTGTTTCAGAGATATAAAGAGCACATTGGGGCAGAGGTAGGGAATGCTTGTTTTATTTCCCAGCAGAGTGTGTTGTTCGCCAGCTGTTGTGTATTAATCTATCTTAATTTCCCTATAGTCTGTCATTACTCAAAAGAATTAGCCTGTCCTAAAATCGAAAGGTAAAGATGTGTGAAATGGATGTAATTATGATCGAGGATCGAGTTGCATATTTACATTAATGCCAATCTAATGCAACAGACTATATAGAAGCTGAAATACTCATATAATTTAGCTATCTTATGACCTCTATCCCAAATATGACATCTTTTGAAAAAAAAAAACTTTGCAAATTGAAACAACTTGATGTGTGCCCATTTTAATGAATTTTGATGTAATGAAAAATACTTATGTATTTTTAGGGATACCTAAAATCAGACTTTTAAATTAGACTAATGTCCTATGTGGGTAGGAATTCAGAAATATTTTTATGCTGAAAATAAAAGTAATTACACATCTAATTTACTTATTTGGTAATTTTTCTTTGTATAGATTAAAGCAGTTTATTGGATATTTTAAGATATCATTATTATAGGTGACACTGTACAGAATACAAACCAATCTATTATGAACTATTTCTAGCTTAGATTATCCCACTGACCATTCTGTTGTAAATTTGTTGAAGTCTTTCTTCAAAGCAGTTCCAGAATGTTTTGAACATTATTGCAAAAAAAAAAAAAATCATTTGAGTAAACTATTTTTAAAGAATCAAAATTTCCACTTACAGGAAGATTCTGGGACATGGGATATCTCATCCTAGAAACTGTATCTATTAATAACTAATGATGGGAGAGAACATTCACAAAAGCATAAAATCATTTTTTTCCCCCACATTTTTAGTCTGACATTTTTTTGTACTTCTAAGAGGAAAAGTTTTCACACGCAGTTTTGCCAAATATATTTATCACACATGATATGCATAGCCTGATTCTGGGTAGAATGAGGTTGGGGTGCTGGAGGGCAGTGTATGTGTGCTTTAATAATTTAATAGACTGAGCTTTGGACTTTTCATTAGGAATTGTTTGCTCCCATGTTACTAGCTGGTCATGTGATTTGGTTCGAGCACACAAAAGTCTTATGTACAAGACCTGAGCCCTCCTTTCCCTACTAATGCCAAGCTGTTAGAGAATTAGGCCACAGTCTTTTTATGTGACATTTTATTTTCCTTCAGGCTATTTTATAAATAAAATAAATAAAAATGTGGCCTTTTTATAAATAAGAACTTTCTAAAACCAAAAATAAGAAATCACTTAATGTCACTTAAAATGAATATGATCAAATTTATTACTTAAAACATTTTTTTAACTTTGAAAAATTTCAAATTCATATTAAAGGAATTGATTATATAATTAAACTCCATGGACCTATTTCTCAATTTGAACAGTTATACAGATATTACCTCATTTGCTTAAATTATTCTTCTTTGCTTTCGTTTTTCCTCCCATTCCTTTCAATATTTAGAACTGAAGCCCAAGCATCTTTTGGTGGTCTTAGGATCAACTAGATAATCAACATCACAATACCTAAGTAGTCTTTCTTGGCATCTACACACACAAGGAGATAAAACAAAACATCTCAGTAGGGCAGCATCCGATATGTTTCTATAACAGCAGTAGTTACAATGGTCCAGAGGTTCTTCTCTGTGTCCGTGCTCAAGTATCAGCTAGGTATGAGGGCATGATATGACACTAAGGGAAATTGCAGTGTTTTTTTTTTAATTAGAAGCGCTATGTTTCAACAGTCCCAGCAAGAGACATTCTACGTTATAAAAGATACTTCACTCAGGGACAACCAAAGCTCTGGTCTCCCATCAGGTATTTCTAGTCCACTTGGAGTTATTTCAGGCCAGATATATCCTACCAATCTCGAGACCACTTTGGTCTTAAGCAATAATGCCAGAAACATAGCTGACATTTCACTTTTACTGGGAAGATGGCTCTAGAATCATCATAAGCCATGGTCAATTTTTCATGTAGAAGTGGAAAGGAATTTCTATCCCTTTTCTCAGGGTCCACCTCCAAGAGTTAATACCTTTGACACAGAAAAAGGAAGACCATGCACATTTGCCCAACAGGATTTAAGCCACTTAAAGGTATTAATATCCTCTCCATTCCCATTCAGTGGGATTATTTGATGGTGGATTTGGACAATTAGTTTTTATAGGGACCATTATGTTCTTTATCCTGGAGATCATAAGGCAAATGTTCATCTAATAACATTAAATGACAGTGTAAAAAACAGCAAGTAGAGAGCAAAAAATCTTTTTATTTAATCCCTTTTAGCACAAGTGTCTCCTTCAAATATAACATGATTACTTTAAAAATTCCTTTCCAGGCATTTAAAGTAATGCTTCCATAATTTGTTAAACTGTCTTTTGTCTGTCTTTTATTTTTTGAAGTTGAAATAAAGTTTTTTTAAAAAACATAATTTCAGTAAATCTGGGATTTCATCAAATCAGACAACACAGTTTTAGCCCACTCAAAAACGAACAATGTTCTTCTGGTCTGGACTTTTAAAACTCAGATTGCAATCCCAACATCTGTGTTCCAGTGCAGTGTGCAAACTGAGGACTGTAGGCACAGCCTTGGCAGTCGTGAAGTTAGTTGTAGAAGTTCCCACACAGGTGTGAGAATGCCTCCATATAATCAGCACTGCCACCGTTAGGACATTACTGCAGCTACTGTAACCTTCACAAATGACATCTGGCCCATTTACCTCAATCCCACAAAAGACAGCATTGCAGTTATGTTCCTGGTCTTGTCAGTATCAGGGTTGGCGGGGAGTATTTGGCAGCATTTCTTCAAAGCACAAATTTGCCTCACCTTATTCTTCCTTCAATATCCAAACGGGCTGATTCATCCTTTGTCACAAGCTGCAGAATGTCACCACCAAATTTACCTGGATTGATCCCCACCTCTCCCCCTGATATCAGTATCTTAGCTTGAGAAATTCCCCCATCTATTTTTCTGCATCACATTGTACCCTGGAGAAATTTTGTCATGTGTCTAAAATTCTAGCCCACTGCTGACACTCTTCGAGAAGATGCAGTCTGAGAAGTCTTAGGCAATACTGAACTGTTAAACTTACAAGGCCCAAATGGGCCACACTTGGCAGTGGCTTCATATGAAAGGAACAAGGACAGAAACACAATATGATAGCAGTGGAAGCTCTCACAGCAGGATGGTTTCGGGGGAGTTTTATCAATGGTAGTCCACAGTACTCAAAGCCACATTCCAGGGGCTATTCATTTGCTGCATGCCAAAAATGAAGTACAGGTGAAAGAGGTGAAGTTCACATCAATGAAAACCAGAGTCGGTTGTCTTAGAAATCCCATGTTCCAAACAGAAGACAATTTTGTAGCAGTCCCATGTTCACAGCCCTCAGGTGTCATGAAAAGGAACACATGCAATAATATTATAATTTTAATATGCAAAGATTAAAGCCTCTCACCAGGTATTTACAATTCTTTCATTGTGAAGGTCCAGGTGAAGAATATGAGTCTTAAGTAATTTTTAGCATAAATGATGTTGCATGGAAACACAGTAGACATTCCACCTTTATCATATTTTCAGGTAAACAACAAGTGGAGAGCAGCTTTAATCTAGGTTCAATTCTTCATGTAAAAGGCAATCAATTTTGTAAACCTTTTACACAAAACATTAATGCTTTTTATCATCTAATACTGGAGCAATAATGATTTTTTCTGTTTATCTTAATAAAGTACACAAAAGGAACTTTCTTAGAGCCAGAATTATAGGATACATGGATTTTTGGGGTTTCCCTAAAGACTGCCCTAATTCTTGATCTGCTTTTTCATTCATAGCCTGCCATATGGCAAAGAGATATTGAAAGCCATTGGTCTGATGAGATGGTGTTTGATCTAGAGCTGAAGATTAACTTTCATAGTTATTGGTGAATTGGAATATTGCCATTCACAATGACCACTGATCACTATGTCACTTGTCAATGTAAACACTGATTAAAAATTTTTTGACTCTCCAGTCTTTAGAGAGCAATGGAGAATTAGTAAAGTCAGCTTTTGCTAGATTCTTGACAGTATGAATAGTTTAGGATTGTCTGATGTATATATATCCCTCATGATCCCACTAAATTTGTCAAGAACATTGGTAGTTGCTAGAGGCACAAACATCACAAAAAAAAAGACTTGGTCCTTGACTTCATGTAATGTAGAATTTATTGAGGAAATGCAAAATTATTTGGCATTTTACTGATGAGGGCTATCGGGCTACTGGGTTGTGGATTATGCGTTAGCTAAACAACAGAGATTTGATTCCCCTCTCTTTAAAACAGAAGTTTACTTTCTGTTTCCCAACACACTTCTTTGGCTCTTTTATTAGTAATATAAAATATAAAATCCAAGATTAAATTAAATAGTTTTACATAAGAAATATTCTGCCTTTGAGGTAAATTATTTGTCCATTTTTAAAGAAATCTCTCAGCATAGACCAATTCAAATTCACATACCACGAATTCCTTATTTTTAATAACTAAAGGTTGTTTTTGTCTTGGTGAATTAGAGGGTATTGCAAGCATTGTTTTTTTTTTAATTTTAAAACGCACATCTTTCTAATATAAAGTCTTTAATATTGGAGAATGATTTTCTTTCATTTGAAATACAACTTGTCTGTGAAATACAATTCTTGGCTATTTATTTTTTGTTGAAACTATGTAGAGTATAGAATAGTATGTTAAGTCATTTTTGGTAAAATTAAAGAAGTGTATGTGTGCTTACTTCAGTTTTCTGAAAAATATAGCCAATAAAGTAGAAACAAAAGTTAAAAATAGAGAAGTAGCTGATAGTCAGGGGAAGGTGAATTTTTAAAATATTTTTATTTTTTTAAAATTTTAAGTTATTGTCAGTTATTTGCAATTTATTTCATATGATTAGGACCATTCATAAAAATCCATGTTTTTGTTTACTGTACCTTTTTATTTTTCTCTTATTGAAAAAAAAATGGTAATTTGGGAGCAACAAAACCTCTTTTGAGATATTGTCTCATTAAATTCTAGAATTTAGTGATGCCACGCAGTATGAAAGTGATTCCTTTTCCCCACCCGGCCTCCCATGTGATCTATTATTTATTTTTACATTTTGAAATATGGTCAAGATAAATCACCCGAATCTTCTTCATTAATTTTTATTGAACGATTGTAAAACCTTTAAATGATCTACATAAAGATTATGAGAATTCTGGAAAGCTTCCTTCTACTATATATTTTATTATTGTTCCATTATTATTATTATTATTATTATTATTATTAATTTTTGACAAGGTCTTTCTTCTGAGACAACCAATTATCTTTGTTTATTCTATTTTACCTAAAGGACACAATTATTCTTTCTTCTGATGATTTCCCATATTCATTTTGGGAGAAATTATCTGTGTTAACCTTTTGTCCTTCATGACTTCCAATCTGGATACTGATTAGATACTATGTGATTTCTCTATCTATCATCCATGTCCTTGAGAAGAGAAAGTCTTTTCTACTTATTTTCTTAGCTATTGTGCTTCTCTGTATGCATTTGAGAATTTCAAAGAATTCCTCAACTTGTTTTCTAGATCCTAACCCAGACCACTTTCAAGATATATATTAATTCTCTGAATGTCCTAAATGTATTCTTTTCCCCTGGTCTGAAGAATGGTTTCTAATACAATCGTTTTTTTGCACCTCCCTCCTTATATTCAAATTAATAAAGATATAGTTAAATTCAGTGTTTTCAAATGGATGAGTGGATAACTGGCTTCTGTTTTTGGAACAATTTTTGACACATTCAAAATCTGATTTATAAAGCATCTGGGGACCGGTTAATGTTCAGAGCTTCCAGGACAAGTGTCTCTTACAAGCTGTGTCTTAATACATCATTCTGTCATCCTGTTTTTGCTTTGAATTCTCTCCCTTGACAACTTCCTCCATGGTCTTAATTTCCACCTTCATGTTAATGGCTTTTAATTTTCATCTTCCTCTACCTGAAGAGCCATATTAATACACTATTAACTATCTTCACAGGGATGTCCCACAGGTATCTTCAACAGATCAGAAATAGAATTCATGACCCTCCTTTGCAAATGTTCTCATTCTCCAATGTAGTTCGTCACACTACACGAAAATACCTTCCACTTTCCCCCATATCCTTTTGTGTTCATTGTGTAATTCTGAGTATCAAGTCTCCTAATTAATGTCTTTGCTACTTTTATAAAGGGCCATGCCTTCACATATCCTGGTAATCAAGAGTCATAACAAAAATAAGGATTGTGTTTTAAATTACATTTAAGTATAAATATAAAGTAGTAACCGACTTTATGCTGGATTTGTATGTTTTTATAAACGGAAAATTCACTATTATTTAAGTGTCTCATATAATGTATTGAATAGTCTTTTCAAGTACAAAAGAAATACATGAAGGAAACGAGATGACTGTTTCTTTTATTCTTTCATTTTCCTTCTTCAAAGAAAAAAATTACAATCGCTCCTCTTGTTTGGGTCTACAAGTATATTTTTATATGACTCCTTTCTATCTCCTATGGCAAACCTATACTAAAACTCTCAAGCTCAAAAAGAGATATGACCTCATATTTTGGCTCTTTGATATTAAGTTTAATGATTTATGAGAAAATAACCAATATAACAATAATTATCGGCATCAAGAAGGCTCTTTTCACTTATTGTGTCTCTCAATTCATACAATTAAAGTGAAGACAAGATATGTTATGTCCAATTGGAGCCTAATGTAAAATTTAAATAAACATTAAATTAAATGTCAAATTAAACCCAGAAGCCAAAAAACCACAATCCTACTATAAGTAAAACATTCAAGTGAAAGTTTGATATTGGATTTTACTGATTGTGTCTTGCCTTCTTAAAATAAAAATAAAAATCATTTGTAATAGAATGATGACCATGTAAATGTGCCAACTATTATTTTTATAATGTGTTGCCATTGCACAAATGAAGAAAAGGAATAACAATTTTAATTGCAAGACACAATAATCTACTAAGATTTTTCTTTAATATTGCTCCCTCTGATATCACTTTATGCTCCCCATCCCAGTTATAAGCTTATTTTCTTTGAATTTAATTTTACTTAGCACAAGTAAAAAAATGTTGTTACAATAAGATTAATAAAATTATATATTTTTGTTATTGAAAATATGTGTTTTGCAGTGAATGAGAGCAAAACAATCACTAAATTTTCCATTGCTTTAATATCTAGCATATAACTTGTTACATTTGCAGATTTCCACAGTTCTGGCTAAGTTAAAACATCTTTGATCAGTACAATTAGTTAGTCTGTAATATAAGACTATTATTTCATGCCTATTCCCACTGCCTTTTGACTCTGAACTATTTGATAACTATCAGAATGTATTTTTGCTTTGTCCTACACTATGTCATACAATTCAAATTAAAACAGTTATATCATGCTCACCCTGTTACCTCAATGTTTTAGAGAATGGTTGAAAAGTCCCTCTGAGGTCTTTCTGTTTTTTTTTTAATGTTAATATAAATTATAGAGATGCCCTCATCTCATTCTACTGACTAAGAACATGAGTCCCACAGAGGTTTTATAGCTTTCTAAAGGCCACACAATTAGTTAACAATACTGATTTATAATCTTTCCTTTTTCTCATATCTCCCACAGTAATTAATTCATGTTTTCATTATAATTCTTGCTGCATAAATGTGTCAACTGATTACTAGAATGATTCCTATTTTTAAATAATTAAGTTTATTTAGCTGATTTATTATATTGTCTTGGTTATTTGTATTGTAGTGTAATGAGGTTAATTTGTTTTCTGTTTACAAAGGTAAAAACAAAATCTTCAAGGAAAATGAATTTAGTTGGAAAGAGCATTACATGTTAGGCTTAAATAATTATTTAATTAATCTAAATCTTACACTATATATTTTTAAATGTTTCTTGTATTCCGCTTTAACAGTGGTGGATCAAGGGTGGTGGGGAGACTCAGGTGTTAGAAATAAGGGACTGCATTTTAAGCCAGTAGAGATTTTAAACACAATAATTATCTTGACCAAAAGTCCATTTGTTTTATACTATCATGGCTGTGATAAAATATTCTTTTCCAAAAAGAACGTTTTCTTGATCTTAGAACAAAACAAGTGTTCCCAGTTTCTGTTAAATTCATATACATACATATATATGTAGCAACTTTTCACTTTTTATATATTAAGCTTTTTATACTACCTACATAAAATTAAATTATTTTGGAAAATTTCCAATTCATTTTAAGGATAAGTATTAACAGTTCAGAAACCTTAGAGTCTGGGTGTGATTCAAGTCTCCCACCTCTACTTATTTCTGTTTTTAAACATTAGAGCTAACATAGATCATTATCTTTTCTATGTTGCCTATTTTCTGGTATAAAGTTTTGATGCATGTAATGAGACATAAAAATATTTGTAAACAGCCAGGATCAGCCTTAAATAATATATAGTGAGATCACAAGCTTTAAAACTTTCCTTTAAGTTCTGCTTAAAAAACTTATGGAGGAGATGCAGATATAGCTCAAGTAATTGGGCTCCTGCCTACCACATGGGAGGTCTCTGGTTTGGCTCCAGGTGCCTCCTAAAGAAGACAGCAAGCTGGCGCTACTGACAGGCATGGGGAACTGATGCAATAAGAGACACAAGAAGAAAAACACAATGAGAGACACAACAAAGCAGGGAATGGAGGTGGCTAAAGTGATTGGGTACCACCCTCCCATATCAGAGGTCCTGGGTTTGGTTTCTGGTGCCTCCTAAGGAAGCAAGGAAGACAAACAGAAACAGCAAGTGCAAACAACAAGGGGGTGAAGAGAATGAAAAAAAAAATGAATCTTAAAAAAAAACTTACAGTGCAGGTTATTAACTATGCAAAAATATTATGTAAGTAAATGTGCATTAAAATAGAGAAAATTTTAGGATTTAAAATAAGCCAGTAGAAATGATAGATGACACCAGTCTTGAATTGCTAGAAGAAATCAAAAGTGCAGTGTTTGAAACCTTTGATTATTTTCACCAAGAACCAGGACTTTTTCTAAAGCAACAAATCAAATACTAACAGTGTTAACTATCATTTAGCTATTTTATCTGACTTTTCCAAAAAGACAAAAGCTTTGGAAATTCTTATGCAATAGAATAGAAATGAATGATGAATTTTATGTTGAAGACATTTTAGTAAAGACGTTCATCTACAGAGATACTTAAAAGTCACTAGAATCAATTCTAAAGGAAAAAAGCCATGAACACTATTGCAATTTCTGAAATTTATTATGAAATGAGGCTTTCATAAATCACTGCCAATGTTATTCTCTTTTTAAAAAAGACTTTGTATTTGTATATATGTCACAGGAACTTTATAAAATTAAAATTAATTAAAAAGTTCCTTTATCAATGTTGAATGAAGATAGTTTGACAAATCTGACTTTACTGTTATTAAACATGTTGTCCAAAGAAGAACTTTACTTATACAATTAACAAATTTTCAAAAACCAATACTAGAAAATAAAGTAATCTTATTGGTCATTTCTGCAACAAATATGTATGTATAGCTTTATCCCTTTTCTGAAAGTACATTAATGCAATTAAAGAGTTTTGATATAATATCCTTTTGCTTTTTTATTGTAATAATCATTTCTATGTTTTATTTATTTTGCATATGTTTTATTTGTACATAAATTATCATTATCCTTTTCATTTCATGACCAAGAGAGTACATAGTTTTATCATATAGAGGAAAGGCTCATAAAAAGTGAACTCCTTCAGGTGTCAAATGCTCTACATGAGCCAATACATCTCAAAACCGTCCCATAGCTTTATACACACACACACACACACACACACACACACACACACAGAAGCAGGATCCACATAACAATGTTACTGAGTTTCTGATCCTCCTGGGACCCTGGGTTTCCATAACAGCAGTTACAAAATTTCAGCTCTTGTTTCTCACCCTGTTCTGGTTTACATATTGCTTTCCATACTGCCTGTGTGTTTCATGTCATCTTAAGAAAAGCTATAGTTTCCTGGAAATGTATGAGGTTACTTTCAACCTTGGCAATGTTGTTGGTTTGGCCGTCATGTTCTGGGTTTTATCCACAGATATAAAAAGCATAGAAAAGAACACAAATTATGGTGAATAATGACTGAGGAACAAATACCGTTACCCAGAAGATAGGGACTACAAAGAATAGGTGTATTAAAAATATTAGGGGAGCAAGATTAAGTGTTAAGAAAGTGCAGGAATATGAGCAATTCCTTTTTTTCACTCCAAACTTTGCCATCTTCTAGTGAACCAAATGACTGGCAGCAAAGGTCATACTTGTCTTTTTCACCTTGTTCCCCAGGGACTGTTCTCTTTCACGTTTCTATGTGGCCAACATCTTCTATAGTGATGTACTCCTCCCCATATTCTAAGGAAATCTACTCAACTGTCCTGTCTACTCTGCTCGTCTAGCCTCAGCCCCAAGAAGTGGGCATATGCCCCAAGATAAATGGTTAGATTCTACTCACAGAGATGGAAGACTGTTGGGGCTCAGTTTGAGCATATGACAGACTCCCCAAAGACACAAATCTTTGCTACTTAATTTTCTTGTCCTCCTCCCGTTTAAGCCTGTTATTTATTTCTTCACTTTAACCTGTGAATTTTCAGAATCCTTCAGATCCCTGTTTTTTTTCCATCAATGCTGCAGGGTTGATTCTATTACTTGTAGATAAAATACTAAAGTTGATATACATATCAAGTAGCACAGTGCCTGAAACATGTCATAGATTCACTAAATATTTGCTAGACGAATGAATGAATGTATGAACAAATGGCTTTCTCTCTATCAGACAGCATACTGTCTTGAGAAACCATGAGTGCTAACAAAAATTTCCATCTGAGTAGAACTGACTTGGATAAAAGAACATAAAATAATCACTATATAAACATTTATAATCTGGTGCTAGAATTCTCTTACGTAATAGATTTATCCTGGAAGCTGTGTACAACTATAGCATTTTTCATAACAAGATCACCGGGAACGCTGCAAATTTGTGCCAGGCCAGCTCCTGTGACTACTGTGGGCTAAGCTAGAAATCTTAGCCTCATGGAAATGTGGTACTATTCTAGCATTACCCTTTTTTTCAACTTATCTTGGTTCAAAATGGCTTTATTATTCAATTTATAATTTTCATGGGTGTCACAGCATTTTGTAGCTGGGGATATGACTGCCGCATAAGAGTGTAAGTCAGATATTCCTTTTATTATTCAGGGGTCTTGCTCTAACCTAAATTACTCCCCTCTTGTTTATTAACAGCATCACTGAGATGAAATGAACATCATTTCCCTTATAAATTAGTGCTTCTCCCATAAATCCAGGCTTTAACATGTTTAATAATCATTGAAACTATCTGAGGAATTTTCATTCCACAAATACTTTTTAGGAAATTTATTTAAAATTTGCCGTTATTGTGTTTCTTTATGTAATGACTCCATTTTGACATTACAGCAGTATAACTGTGACTAGTATTACATAAAATGTAAATACAACCTATCTAGATGCAGTGATTAGCATAAATGTAGTTCCTATTGTATGCATTGAGGGGAAAATAAACATAAAATGAAGTAAATTTACATTGATTGACTCAGAGGTACCTCTTGTAATATGATAACAATTCAAAAATCTTTCCCCTATAATTCAAGTACACAGAATATGGTTAGGTGCTATCCAATTAATGTAATAGACATAGCATTTGAGACTCATTTGAAAGTGACTGTACATATTATTGAACTGCCACTAAAACAATCAGCCTCAAATTCTGATAATGTTCTTTTGTAGTGGTTTCTGAAAAGATTTAATATTACTGGATCCTTAGCCATTATATTCCTTTTCCCAATTTAGGGAATGGTAGAGATGAAAAAAAAAAAAGAAGAAATTAAAAAATAAAAGCTACCATAAATTTTCGAGGATTACTGACATTTTTGTGCATCAATTCAAGTCAAGCAACCCAGGAGGTTGTAAGCAAATATTTACCTCCACTAAGTAAAATGTGAGCCAAAGACTAGGCTCTATAAAGTTTAAACACACAAAGAAGCATGTTTTAGATCATTTCCATCCACTCATTCAATGTGCAAATTTAGAAGGTGGAAACCAGGCAAGTAAACATTGATAAACTTTGATTGTATATTTTATCTGGGATGGGCAAAACTCTGCCAAAATGCCTTACCTCTGTTAGAGAACATTAGTTCCAAAAAATATCACAGCTTTCCCTTCTTCCCTCCTTCCCTCACTTCCTCCCTCCCTCCCTTCCTTCCTTGATCGTACCTGCCTTTTCCCTAGCTTCTTTTCTCTATCTCTTTCACTCTCCCATGAGAAATTGTATTAGAGAAGATTTTCTCCTACTTTGATTCCAAGTGCTTAATATTTTTTAACACATTGAATGACTAAGAATTATATACATTAAAATGCACTCCCCTTAAAATCACTTTAAGCTGGAAGCACTTTCTTCCTTTTACAAATGAAGACATGCTTCTCAGAGAAACTAAAGAGGTTGATTGACTTAAACAACTAGAAGGATTTTAAAGTAGATCTACTTGACTCCAAATCTCTGCACTTATAATATATAAAAATTAATAAATCTGGCAAGATGCTCTTTGCTAATGTCCCCTAATATTACACACTTAGAAGTAAACTAATACTGATTTTCTTTAATAACCCTTTACTATATGACTCAAATTGTTTATGTATGCTCCCTTAGCCAACTTAACTTCAACATTCATTTTGAATTCATTAATAAACTTGAATTTATTATATTATATGAATTGTCATAAAACCTGCACTCCAGTCATATTAATGTGACACGGATGCAAAAGAATACCAAATAAAATAAAAATATTCCATAATGTTACATCACATAATAAATATTACATGTTGCAAATTTATTAATGGTAAGATTAAATGTCTTAACATCACTGTCATATACCACATTTCTTTGTATTTCTCCACTGAAACTAGGACAAAGATAAAAATTTCATAATTATCAGAAAGTGGAGGTTACCAATAAATCAAATGATTTCTGTGTTCTTTGGAAACTTTTAAATAGTTAACAGGGAAGAATTTTGCAGAGACTATGATTGCCTATTTTAAGACCATTTAATATTATTTATGAAATATTTTCCTTGTCCACACACATGTGTACATGTACTTACACACACATGAATCCTTAATATTCAAACCTATGTCATGAAGTCTTTGACCTTTGCTTCAGAGGATTTAGGTCTCTGATACATTTCGATTTCATCAAAAATTATTTTGCTTCTGACTTATCTTTATAAGTTCCTGGATTGAAGCTTTAATGTATAAATTTCATGGACTCGCTTTCATTATTAATGATTAATAATAGATTACATATTACTTTTGTTTGATAACATTTATTTTCAATGCAATGGCTGCAGAATAATAAGGTAGTGAATTCAAACACATGGATAATAATTTTAAAAATATGTAAAATAATTTTAAAAAAATTTTAACTATTTTTTTGCATAGGATATTGCTTAACTTTAGATTCAGAACTTAACAGGTAGTCCAAGGCAATTGATTATGATTGAGGAAAAATAGTGAAGATTTACTTGCAATTTTCTCAACTGTTCTCCTTGGAGATAACAAACAGCTTGATATAATGTCATCTTTTGTGTAAGTTTAAAAATAAGGCAAATGTATATGTTTGCAACTATTCCTTATTTCTATGTCATTTCTGTACTTCAAGTGTCATCTTTGAAAACCCAATATCCTCCTATTTTCTCATTCCTCTCATCTTAATGTGGTAACTGTGGGAGGGGGCAAAGGGTGGGTTATATGGGAATCCCCTATATTTTTATGTAATATTTATATAATCTAAAGATTCTTTAAAAATAAAAATTGTTTTTAAATCCTCTGTCCTTTGCATTCATGGCAAAACTAAACCACTTCATGAACATTAGGGAAAGCTGAGTTGAAGCTCATATGGAAATCTTTTGAATTATCTCTGTAAACATAATAGTATATCAAAATGAAAAGCTTTAAAATTAATTATATGACACGTGAAGTCTAATGAGTGACATCTTAAAGGACATCTACATGTGAAAATGGGACAAACTACATGAAAGGAATGCATTGTCTATTGTGGAAATTCAGGGATCAATTTAACTAGGAAAGAGATGATTTTGGGTGGGGGTTAGTGTGTGGATATATAATTTTGCACAGGCATTCACTTGTGCGGAGGGGTGTGTGTAACAGAGAAAAATATCTTTAAAATATTCTCTCAATGTCTGTGCTGAAAAGTCACACAGCAAGGTAGATGCTACACAAAAATCTCATGTCCTGCTCTCTGTTTGTCTCTTAGAAAATTCTTATCTATGCAATTTTTCCTTTCCTTCTTTGTCCTTAATGCAAACATTTAAGTTTCAAAGAAAAAAATAAAAAGATGCTACAAGTAGAAAACTCTTTAGTCTGTCTGAATTTTTCAAGACTACACTGTATTTCTTGTATTTCTACCCACTTCTCTGTTTGTAACAACAGAAAAGTAATATTTGAGCAGGCTCAATCTACATTATCCTAAAATAGTAGAGAAGGGCCAAAGGAACTCAATATATGCACCTATCTAAGTAGTTTTGCCATTATCAAATTACTTTGTGTAATGTTCCCCTTCTTAGAATTGAATATGGTTCCTACCCTCGAGAAACTCACACATTTGTTTGTATCCCTCAGGGGTGAATCCAATAAGGTACATTGAAAATGCAGGTCAAGTCACTTTAATTCTTTCAGAATAAGGATTACAGTCTCCTGTTTCCAGATGAGCAAATTTCATTTTTCTGAATATTTTCACATCAGTTATTCTCATTGGTACTTCAAAGACTAGGAATTTAGAAACTATAATTATTAAAGCATATAGAATATATAAATTTGATAAAATACATCTAATGTGTTTACAGGGTAATTGTGAATTCTTGGTGGAAAAGATTTTATATCTAGGAAATTAACTATTGATGGCATTCCAGTTTTAAGGGATATGGAGTATAACAAAGAGACAGAAAAAATGGGCTAGCTTTATTTTGCTCTATATCCATTCATAAAATCACTAGTTGTAATATATGGCTTCGTGCATAAAGTTTAAGTATGTCTGCAATCCAACACAGCCTTTCTGGACGTCTTAAGATTTCTCCTCATGGGACCAACTAATTGAATAGCTTTTTCTCCCTGTTATGTAGTTTGGTTCATAGTTACACACATTTTTAAAGAATATTTTGCATAAAGTAAAGAAACAGTTTTGCAAATTGTTCTCCATACATCATAATTATTTTATTGAAATCTCAATAAATTTTAGAAATAACTGTAGTGCAAATTATAAATATAGCAATATAAATATGATGTCCATTTACGTAGAGTTGTTAAACAAAAAACAAAGATTATTTTGAACAAAAGTAGGACACAAAATTTAGACAACTGTATGAAATTAAATACTCAGGTTCCTAGCGTATGGCAACCATGGTTTTATTCATTCATTTACTTATCCATTCAATAACACAACTCCCTGTCAATTATGTATGTTGTTCCCTATGTTCCAGTGACTGTTTGTAACCTTGAAGATGATAAGCATGGTTACTTGCCTTGAAAAGTTTTCAGTCTAATGAATCACTGTTTTACATCTTAATGGGAAAAAAATTTAATAAATTATGGAAAAGTTGTAGAATAGTAGCTGCCAAGGAAATGCATTTTAACAAAAATCCTTTGAAGATATAAAGATAAAGTCCTCATGAAAGGTTAGCAAGGTTGTAGTTATTACACAAATCATTTTAAATATGCTATCTCAATTAATTCTGATAATACAAGGAGATAAGACATTTTATCAATAAGAAAAGGTAAAAATAATCTTCTTATGGCTCATTGTAAAATCAGATATCAAAACTAGACAAGAAAGCAGTGGTAAATTGTAATGTAATTGTAATGTATTTAATGGAGTCATTTCAAACTTTGACAATATTTAAGGAAAAGAACCCATGCCTCTGAGGGTTAAATGAGAACTTAAATGAGACCCTTTAAGGATGATATATCAAAATGTCTGTGTGCTTTTAAAGAGCAGATGGGAAAATATGGTATACACCACTACATCAGCAGTCCCATGTACACATGCACACACACACACACACACTCACTATAAAAGGAACGCAATCACAGAGTGTCAAGTCTTTTCAGTGACCCCACCATCCTGGGCTTTAATGTAACAAATTTTGAGAGTAGAGAAGTTCCTTGGGCTCTTTATTCCTCAAGACTAAAACAATCAGTTATTGAATATTGGCTATGTGTCAGGGCCTTTAATTTACATCTTATCTTCACAACAACCCTGAAAAATAAGTATCATGTCCTAAAGTATAGATAAGGAAACTGAGGCTGGGAAAGCCTGACTGCAATAATATGCCCAAAGTCACAAAACTGATATATCTGTTAAAACAACTAAGTTCTGTCTGCTTTCACATATTATGCTCCTCTGACTTTTTCATGTACTCTAAGAAAAACAGTGCAGTATTAGAGATATGTCAATTAAAAAAATACAACCAAAATTTTTCTGCATGCTCATGAGCCAACTAAGTTTAATCTGTTTTAGAGAGGGAAAGATATTGTTTAATAACAACACTGTGGCTCAGGGAGGCCAGACTTTCCCTTACAATACAACATGCTTTTACCAAAAACAAAATTAAATGCTGCATAAGGGTCTACATGCTTTATCTATATTCCCATGATCTGTACTAAAGAAGTCACCAGATTAGTGGTTAAATGGAATAAAAATTAACCTGTGTAATAAATCCTATGATAAATATGATAATAAACTGTTACAAGGGACATAGAATGTGTATTTAATCCATACTTGGGTGGAGTGATATTGGAGAGTTGGTCAAAGAAGGTTATTTTGGGAAATAAAATAAACAGAATCTCAAAAGATAATAGTTATCTCTCAAAATAAATAAAGAAGTAGGAAAAGACATTCCTGGAAGAGGAAATGGTATTTGCACAATAAAGTGGGAATTTATATTTTAGTAAGACTGGAAAAATAAAGTTGAAACAGGAAAGAGGTATGACACGACAGGATGCAGGTCATGGCAATAATTACACATGGTAGCGAGGGAGATTTTACATTGAAGGTGATAGGAAGAATTGAATAATTTTTAATTAAATATGGACAGGGTCATATTTGAGTTTCTCTATAGTGGCAGTTGTATTGAAGAGTGAATTGGATTTAATAGATAATTAAGAGTTATCTGTAGATTGCATGGTGACAGTAGTTGAATATGGATCATCAGAAGAAAGGGAAAGCCAATGTTAGCTCAAGTGATAATATTTGGATTGATGCCTATGTGAGTTTGGCTTAGATATTGGCTTAAGAAAGGCAGATTCAGAACACACGGAGTTGCTTCTCATTCTCATTTCCTGTAATAGCAATCAGTAAATCTTACTTGAAATGTGCAAATAAGTCTAGTTAAAGCATCAGTAAAATCTATATAATGTTAAATATTAAGATTTGTTTTTATGAATTTCTTATGCATACTGATAGAAGCATATGCAAAATATTTTTGTACAACCAGGTTCAAAAATAGACCATTGAACATAATAAGCATGGGGCCGAATATAAATATTTATATATATATATATTCATAGGTGATATGTATATGTGTATATATAGGCTGCTTTATAAAGATTGAATGCTTTTGCACATACTCAACAATGCAGAAACCTTTGAATCCAGAGCTCTTATATCAACCAAAACCTTGCATTTACTATTATTTTCTGTTTTACTTGTGTGTGTGTATATGTGTGTTTGTGTGTCATGGTTGTCTTGTCTCTGCTAATCAAAAAGGAATACATTTTGATTGTAGAAAGTTCAGAAAATGGTGAAATACATATATAAACAATAAATGGTATATATCTACAGAATATATTTCACTATATATCTTTCTTCTATTTTCTTATGAATTAAAATTTAAAATCATTTGTTATATGCTACTTTATTGAATTGACGTGACTTTAAGGGCATTTCCCCCTGTCATTGGTAATTCTTTGTTTTTAAATTATGGTAAACTGAACATTTTCCCCCTTAGACATATTTTAAAAAATATTTTTAAGAGGGGAGAAATTAGGCATTGATACATTGCTTCTCAGCTGAAAACAGGTTTCTGGAGACCTTATTTTATCCATTTTATAGATGAAGGCTGGGACTGCTGGGAAATTAATTTACAACTCTTAGCCTGAGACTGTGGTAGATTCAGAATTGAACCCAGCTCTGAATGGGTTCTCCTTCTCTATTCTAGACTATCTTTGAAGATGCTAATTTTATTAAGTATGTACAGAGTGTAACTTATACTGGCTACAAAATTTATCAATGGATGATTTTGTCTCCTTAGCAGAGAATGGCTCATTGATCTTTTAATAAAACAGCTTGTGGATAAGCCATAGAACAATGTTTGCATTAAAGCTGCTAATAAAGTATAAGTCACCATCTCTATCAACTTAAGTGAGGAGCATTTCATAGGACTAGGTCCAGAGGAGTTGATTTAGACAGGTGAGGGTATTTTGTAGCCATATTAATACATCCTTCAGCATAACACAAAGCCTAAAGTTTCATAGACAGATGCCTGATAGAAATAACCAAAATCCCAATTACGTTTCTTAATTTTAAGCAACAGAAACCAAAGCTGGCTGATTCAAGCAGAAAAGAACCTGAAAGGATACTGGTAGCTCCCAGTTATAGGAAAGACTGGAGTCCCATGCATAAGGCTACACAGCAGCACCGTCCAAATTACACCTTATTAGTGTCTGGTGAGCAGTGGGCATGACAACCAGCACCGCCAACACTGCTGTCCCAGCGGGTGTCATCACAGTGTTCTTTACTGCCTAGCTTTCCTAGCTCCTGTCTCAGTGTCTGGCCAAATGAAGGCTGAACCTAGGTTTTGTGCTCCTTTCCTAACGGCAATAAGCTGGGAAAATGAGGAGCTAGAGTATTCAACTTTGATTGTGGGAGATGAGCTCTCCCTCCATTGAGGCTCATGAAGTCTCAAATTTTACAAACACAGAATGAGATTTCAGTTGTTGAATGTTCAAAAAAATGTCAAATATCCACTGCAGACTTTCTCTATGTTATGAAGTAAAGAAACAAAGAATGAAAAAAGAACAGAAATATATTATTCACGGAATATTATTTATATGCCAATCCCTGTGATGCAAAATTTAGGTGCCTTATTACTTTTCATTTTCAAAGAGAAGCTGCAATGTAGATGGTATTATATCCATTTTACAGATGACACATCTGAGACTCATAAAAATTAAATCTTTGCAAAAGTTACAAAGTCTCTAAGTGATGGGGTCTGGTATTTCTTACTGCAAAACAAGCCCACTCACCTACTGATCATCTGAAGCAGTAGATTCCTGAAGAAGAGAATCCAGCATTTGAAATGTTCCTTCCATCTTCTGAAAAGCTAAAATCTTGTTCTACCATAAAGCTCTTTCAGAGGCCACCTGGCTCTGATGATGTGCACTGACACTTGGCTTTGAAGGCAACAGTGGCCTCATATACCAAATTCTATTATATAGATTTTATTTATCTATGGACTTAAAACCTTAGATTTCAGTTATACATTAAAAATGTGAGGGCCCGGCTAGATAGCTTAGTGGATAAAGAGCACGCTGGGATGCCACATGGGAGGCCGGGGTTCGGTTCCCGGGGACCTCTCCGAGCGGGCAGACGGCCTTGAGAAAGGCAAGCCGCCGCGGGCGGGGCAAAAAGCCGCCTTGGGCAAGGCAAAAAGCCGCCACGGGCAGGGCGGAGCCCCCACGGGCATGGCAAAGTCACCCGTGAAAAAGCGGAGCTGCTGCCTGCAAAGCGGAAGCTGGCAGCCGGCAAAAACATGGAGGACTGCTGCCTGCAAAACATGGAGCGGAGCTGCCCGTGAAAACGGAATGGAGCCACCCATGAACGGAGCGAGCCGCCGCCACGGAGGGCCAACTGGGTGAGTCGCCGCAGGGATAGGGGGAGACAAGAAGGGAACATAGAGAAACACAGAAGAATGGACACACAGCAAGAGCAAGCAGAAGGGGGGGCGGGGATGTGAAATTAAAAAAAAAATTAAAAAAAAGAGATTAAAAAAAGATGTGACTAGAATAAATATTAGTTACTCTGGCCAAAAATCTTGAAGTCATTCTACACTGCTGTCTTTATCTCACTTTCATCATCCTGTCAGAGCTATCTTCAAAATGTATCCAGATTTAAACCACCTGTGATTACCTCCAACTGCCACCAGTCTATTTCAAATCACCAACTTCTCTTGCCTGAATT